>BMAW01096498.1:17479-52387 GCA_019974015.1 Nephila pilipes
TATATATATATATATATTTCTTTAACATTGTTTTCCTTTATTTTTGAGTTCTTTTAACACAAATAATACAGGAAAAAAACATAAATTTTATTAAATAAATTCTTTTCAATTATTAATTTTCTTGTTTAAAGATTGTAAATTTTTATATTCGATTCTATTCATAAAATCTTTTTCTTTAAGACTAACGTTAAAGATGAAGAATTAATTGAGGATTGAATTTAATGTGAATCTTTGCTTTACTAAATAATTCTTTTCTTGAAGTTTATAATTTGAATTTCAGTTAAAATTACTCAAAATATTATTTAAAAGTTGATCCTAGTTATTAAAAAAAACATTTTTATGCTTTAAGCTGCTTTATTATGTCTTTCAATTTTTGTTATGTCAATTTCTTTGTTATGTTCTTTCTTTGTTATGTCAATATGTCGAAAAAACAGGTATATTAGATGGTAAGTAAATAAAATTCAAACCACAAGATTTCTAAACGTTATTTAATTAAGTCTAAAAAAATGTTTAATTCAGTTCAATTAGAATTAACAAAATTATTAATGATTAAAAATTCTATTTTTTGAAAAAATTTAATACCTCATACCTGATCAATGATATGAAGTTATGATATCTTAAATGATGAATTTAATTTCTTTAAGAATAAATACTTAAAACTTTCGACATTCGTTACGCGACACTGAAAATACAACACCAATGGCCAGAAAATTATGTAAATTTCAGGGTAGACGCACGTCACCGAGTCATGCAAATGATGTGAAAATGCGAAGCTCTCCAGCACACATTAAAGAAGGTTTGAGGAAAGGAATCTGCAGACTGTTCAGTTTTCATGCCGTTACTTTTGCAAAGGAAAATCGTTGTAGAAAAATTGTTCTTGTCTCAGAGGACACGTATAATAGCAGAGAATGCCAGGCCATCGTCAATGGAGGCAGGTTCAGCAGACAGACGATTTTACGAGGGGATGGTGATCGGACTGAGAAGGGCAGGTTGGTCCATTCGGCAAATTTCAGCTGACACACACCTGAACACGTCCACAGTGCACCTGGCTGGGGCGAAGATGTTTGGAACAAGGAAATGTGGCAAATTTTAGAGTGTCGGTGCAGCAAAAGTGACGTCATCATACGTGGATCTACGCATCCGCCGACATATGATGGTGGACCTCGAAGCCACTTCTACCTCCATTATGCAGCATGCTCAAAACATCCTGGATATTCTTATATCGATCAGAACCATTTCCCATCGATCGGTTGCTAATAGCCTCCACTCATAACGTCCGTTAAGAAGACTGCCACTGACCCCACAGCATAGACGTCAACGTCTGCAATGGTGACAGGCTCGAGCGATGTGGACGACAGAACGGCTCAAGGTCGAATTCTCAGATGAGTCTCGCTTTTGTTTTTCCAATGATAGTCCCCGACCATCACCACTAATCTACCATGGCCAAGCCATTTAGCAGCAAGATAACACCAGTCCGTACATTGGCTAACATGCTCTGCAAGTACCCGAGTGTTTCCTTGGCCACCTGTCTTCCCGGATGTCTCACCAATCGAACATATTTGGAACTTGATTGGACGTTGTTAGCTTAGGTTGCCACTACCGCGTTCACAAGATGAAGTGTGGCAAATGGTTGAGAGAGAATAGACAGCTATCTCTCAGGAGACAATCCGCACACATTTCGGGTCTGCACTTAGACGGTTTGTTGAATGTGTTACCTCGAAATGTGGTCCGACAAATTATTCAGTACACTGTACAGTCGCTCTATTTATAAGTGTATAACGCCACTTATAAATAGAGGGTAAACGCCACTTTATAAGTGTATCACTTATAGTTCACAATTGTCTTTCTTTTTGCTTATTTTCATCACTTTCTACGAATATGTTCTTCTAAATGTTGCATTTACACTGTCACAGTGGTGCTCAAAATTAAGAGAATTTGCATATTTTGTAGATTTTCGTGAAAAGAATTGAACGAAATGTAAAAATACTGTTTCGAAATAAAGATGCAAATCTTGTACGTCAATTACGTAAGCATATATGTGTATGGAGGCGGAACTAGTCGAAAAACAGGATTTATAAGAGCGCGTGCCAAAATCCTCCTTTCGTCCTCAAAAAGCACATTTCGCCGAATTTCTTTGTGGTTTTTTTTTTTTTTTTGCTGCAATCGCTTAAATTAAAATTCAAACAGTAAAAGTGAGTAACAACCAACGTTTAGAGGATGGAACGAGGTGGTGAATTGTGGGTAGGCTAGAAGCATGCCAGTCTCAAATCCAGACTTGCTGAGAATTCGATTTAACGCCCAGTGTCGTGTCCAGCTTATCGAAACAGTTTTAGGATACCAGATTCGTTGAGAGAAATCCTGGGCAAGAACGTCCAAGATCCTTGACGGCCAGAGATCACCATTTGTCCATTACAGCGAGGTGTGTAATAGGGATGCTACAGCTTCTCAAGTCTTTCATGAGTTGTATGCAGACACAAGAACCCGAGTTTCAAGGGTGACTGTTTCCAGAAGACTTCATGAGAGAAGGTTGTTTGAAAGCAGACCTCACAGACTTGTGTCCCTCTCAGTTCTGCGAACAGGAGAATTCACTTAAAATGATGCAGGCATCATACAGATTGGAGTATGAATCAATGGGTGACCGTTATCTTCACTGATCAGTCCCCGTTCCGCCTAACCAGTGATTTTCGCCATACTTTCATATGAAGAGAACCAGCGACCCCCTACTGCCCTCTAATGTCCAAGAAGTGATTCGCTAGATGTATTGTACAGCTAGATCTCTAGACTTCAATCATATAGAGCATGCCTGGGACGCTCTGAAGAGGGCAATTGCAATTCGCAAGCCTCTTCTGAGAATCATTCAAGACATGAAAGACTCAGCGTTGCTGAGTGAATGGGACCAATTGCCTCAGGAACTCATAAACTCCCTTATTTCCAGCATAAAATCACGCTGCGAGGTCTATATATCTGTAAGAGAGGACCACATACCTCCTATTAACCCATATTTTTGGTTCTATTCTGGAACTGCTGTTTCATACCTTGCGACTCCAATCAGTGTTACGCACGATAATGCGTGTGTATTATAACTGTTGAATGTTTTTTTTTTTTTTTTGGTATTATATTAACCCTATGTACACACCATATTTCAATAAAATCTGTCCAGTAGTTCTAGAGATAATCGACCAAATCGGAAAATTCTCTTAATTTTGAACACCAGTGTGTGTGCGTATATATATATATCCTCTGGTTCGCAAAACTTATGCAACAACGTAAATTTTAGGCAGATAGCCATGAAATTGCAAAAAAGAAATTATTGCGATCAGTACAATGAACACTTAATTCAGTAGAATGGTGATGCATATGCGAATGTCAGGAACAAAGCGTCATAAACGACGTGAGTGTACGCAAAATGCGTGCAGTCGGCGAGCGCAGCTCAAGACTACAATAAAAGGAAGAACGGAGGCGCAATTAAAGACATTCGCTTCGAGTGCAAGTGAGTTCTAGAAATATGGCTTTCTAGAAATATGGCTAGAAGGAATCACCTGGACGACTTCACACTTGGAAAAATGATCGGAAAGCAGAAGGAGGGGCGTAGTGTAACAACTATAAGTGAAGAATTCGGAATCAACAAAAGAGTTGTTTCGCGCGCTTGGAAAGCCTTCCAAACCATAGGTACAGCTGTTAGAAAGATCGGCGATGGCCGCCCTAGGAAAACAACTTCAGTGGATAATCGATATATCGTTCTGCAGGCGAAAGAGCCCGATGCTAGTCAGCAAGCTCCATTGTTTTACAAATGTGTTCAGCAACAGGGCGACAAGTGTCGCGGTTTACTGAGACCAGACAACTTCACAAAAGTGGCCTATTCGCCCGCCGACCTTAACGCTGCATCCCTTTGAACATTGGCAATCGGCGGCAATGTTTAAAGTGGTGTAAGGAGCACAAATACTGGACATCTCATCAATGGAGTCGTATCCTCTTTACGGATGCAAGTCATTTCAGTGCCCCAAGCGATTCTCAACGCCAGTTGATTTGGAGAGAGTTCGGGACAAAGGTTTCATCCCAATAACATCACGGAAAGAGACCATTACGGTGGTCCTGGAGTTGTCTTCTGGGGAGGCATTATGCTGAACGGATAGACTGAGCTTTACGTTTTTGACAGAGGTTCTGTAACCGGAGTTCGCTATTGTAAGGAGGTGATCCTTCCTCATGTGCGTCTGTTCCGAGGCGCTATTAAACCAGACATCGTTTATATGGATGACAATGCACGGCCACACCAGACTACTGATGTTCAGAAGCTACTGGAAAGTAAAGATATAACTCGAAGCGTTATACCTCCACTTTGGGCCAGCGTTCTCCCCTAATTTAGAACATGTGTGGTGTGCGCCTTGCGGCACGATTACATCCTTCGGGGAACACCCAAAAACTAAAACAGATGCTGATTGAGGAATGGGCACTCTTACCTCAAGAACTGTTGGACAATCTGGAGATGAGCATGGAGAAACTGTGCGAAACAACCACTGCAGTAAAGGGCGGGCATATTCCATACAAAGGAACATCTGCTTGGTGTTCTTCCTCTTGGATAGACAATCATGTGTAAAAATAATATGAGTTCAATTTAGCCTTTTTTTTTTTGTTTGATTCTACACTACATACATTGTATTCATTTTTGCGCAATTATGCTTTCGTCATCGTTTAAGTATAAAATGATGTCTCTCATTTCTGAAATTCATGTCTCTCATATGATTTCTCGACGAGTTATATCAAAAAAAGCCTCTTGCTTAAGTTTTGCGTATATATATATATATATATATATATATATATATATATGTGTGTGTGTGTGTGTGTGTGTGTGTGTGTGTGTGTATTTCAGAGATGAACTTTAATAATATCAAAAAACTAAATGTATATCTTTCACAATATGTTAATGCATAAAATACGATCTCTTTCATTTATAATTTAACATTTACGAATAGAAAATGAGCTTGTTTGAGTTATTGAAACTCATATTTAAATATTTCGGATAAAATGTTAAAGAAGATTAAAATACAATATTTTTACCAAAAAAATATTAAATCATAAATATAACTGTATAAATAATAAAACTATTATCAATATAGTATTGTCCACATAAATGTCAAGATAAAGTCTTTAAGCAAATGCAAGGAGGTCCATCCCGGAGTATGCCCTTAAATTGCTTACTAAGATTTCCATTAAATGAAATATGATTATCTTAAATACCAGATCAATAAGAAACGTAAGCTTCTCAAAATATATCACTCTATCTGAATATGTAGAGTAATATATTTTAAGTCAATATTTATCAAATAGGCGTGAAAGTACTTTAATCATGTTTCTTGCATCTACTGGGTTGAAGAGATTTTTAAAATCATAGTTATAAATATAATTTTTTATTTGTCCTTCATTGATTCATTGTTAATTAACATCGTACTTAGGAGCAACAGGAGGGCTACTGATGATGATTTTCGTAATTTTGGACCTGAGGACGACATTTGATCTGTCAACCCCTTCCTCAAATTCCTACATCACACCAACGGAAAGATTTAGAGTCTCGATATATTTAACGTGCATCAATGCCACTAGGGGGGGTTATATATATATATATATATGTACAGTGATTTTTTTTTAAAAAAAAATGTTCTTTTTCTTCAATACTGGGAACTGGGACTTAATTTCAAATCTAATTCGAGTTTAAAAATTATGTAGTTTACATGTATTGGATTGTCGAAGAATATGAATGAGGAGGAGAGAATGAAATGTTTTTGAGTCATATGGACGTTATTTTTTTTAAAAAAAAAATATCTAGGAGCCTATGATGTGGGTAGGGGTGCTGGGAGAGGGAGGCAAATTCGTGAGTTAACCTTGCCATCTGTCAGTGGTTCAAAATTATTTAGCATATTGTCATTGTTAATTGACCCTTTGAGTTGGGCAAAACTAAGCAATTGAAAACGTTCAAATGTTAAGTATGTTGAAACTAAAAAAATATGGTTTTATAAGCAAACATTTTTTTTCATGTAACATATTAAATATGGGTTAGTGACAATTATGCCTTTCGGAATCTAAAGAATCAGACACTCCCAACGCAACTATTGAGACGACCTAAACGTAGCACTTCCCCCCTCCACACACAGTTAATATTGAGACTCCTTCTATCTCAATAGATGTTTTGTGTTTGCGTTCCAATTCTTTAACATTGGGTGTAGACAGCCTTAACGTGAAATTTGTCCGAATATGTTTTTACTCCTTTGATCGTTGAAATTAATAATTAAACATTCTGTTTTTATAGAAGTAATATATATACAGTGAATATTTAAACCACTTATATTTTTCCAGATAGAAGAATGACGCTTCTTGCTGCAACCAAGATTTTATTAATTCTGTTAATGATTAATTGTTCCTTGAAATGGTGCTATGCAGTACCGATACAGAACGATGAAAATGCTTCTTCTACCATAACTGAAGATCCATCAGCAACACCAACGGATCAACCTTCTACAACCACGACAATGGGGCCATCGGTGAGACAGATAATTCATATATTAATCACATTCATCTCTCAACTGCAATACCTTTTTAAATTTCGGTTAAATTAATATCGTTATAGCGATACCCGAGGACTACTAGTGAAAAGCATAATATTTTAAACCAAGTCAAAAGACGAAAATAATGTCCGAGCAGTTACCTCACCCTCCTAACTTTGATTCCGCTTGATGACATCTAGGCCCAGTTCCATTTAAAGTGTAGTAACCCAATTTTTTCACCTGCTTAGTCTTTGGTGAATCAGAGCTAAAACTCGCGATTTGATGTGAACATCATCAACCTGGAAATCTTGTCTATCGACATATTGGGTTAATAACATCAAAACTCTTAAACATCATTGTACTCTTAAAATTGGCTAAACAGGAAATACTTTCAAAGAAAATAAAACGGTTTGAAAATAAATTTTTATCACTCAAATATCAAATGGTAACTTTTCTCTTATGCACCTCAATAGCCCTAAAACAATACATCTGAAAATCCTGAAAGGGAAGAAAGACAATATCAATAATATTCTTCATATTTTGAACATTAATGCAGAACAAATTGAGTCAATCCCCAAATTGATGTATTTCGTGCAGCTTCCGTATGAAATTTACAGATGAATTTGGATTTTAAAAGATAAAAAAAAAAAAAAAAATTTAACCAATTCCTATCATAAGAGGATGATAAAATGGTGAAAATAGTCCCTCCCCCCCCCACTTATTTTTTTTTATATAATATACTACTGATATATTATAGCAGGTCAATTGAAAAGTCCCCGGCCTACCACAGTAAAACCCATTTTTTGGCAAAATTAGTTTTTTTTTATTCAACATAATTCCCTTCAGGGCTGATACACTGGTTATAGCAACCCTCCAACTTTTCGATACCATTTTTGTAGTACGATTTGTCCTTTGCTTCAAAATAGGCCTCAGTTTCGGCGATCACCTCTTCATTCGACGAAAATTTCTTCCCAGCGAGCATTCTTTTGAGATCTGAGAACGGGAAATAGTCGCTGGGGGCCAGATCTGGAGAATATGGTGGATGAGGAAGCAATTCGAAACCCAATTCATGGATTTTTGCCATCGTTTTCACTGACTTGTGACACGGAGCATTGTCTCGGTGAAGCAGCACTTTCTTTTTCTTCAAATGCGGCCGTTTTTCGTTCTTCAAACGGTCCAATAACGCTATGTAATAGTCGCTGTTGATGGTCCTTTCTTTTTCAAGGGAGTCAATGAAAATTATTCCATGCGCATCCCAAAATACAGACGCCATAACCTTGCCAGCCGACTGCAGCGTTTTCCCACGCTTTGGAGCGGGTTCATCGTGTGCAGTCCACTCGGATGACTATCGATTGGACTTCGGAGTGAATTGATGGAGCCATGTTTCATCCATTGTCACATATCGACGCAAAAACTCGGGTTTATTACGCTTGATCATCTTCAAACACTGCTCCGAATCATCAACTCGTCGTTGTTTTTGGTCAAAAGTGAGCCCGCGCGGCACCCACTTTGCACATAGCTTTCTCATACCCAAATATTCGTGAATGATATGATGTTCACGTTCAGTTGATATCTTTAGAGTGTCTGCTATTTCATTCAATTTCAATTAACGGTCATTCAAAATCATTTTGTGGATTTTTTTAATGTTTTCGTCGGTAACAACCTCTTTTGGGCGTCCACCGTCTTCGGTGCTCATTTCACCACGTCTAAACTTAGCATACCAATCCTTGATGGTTGATTTTCCTGGGGCAGTGTCCAGAAACTCGGCATCAAGCCAAGTTTTTGCTTCAACTGTATTTTTTCCCTTCAAAAAGCAATATTTTATCAACACGCGAAATTCCTTTTTATCAATTTTTTTTCACAATAACAAAAGTTGTTTCCCTCAAAATGCTATAATTCACAAACTAATGATCCGACAGCTGTTAAATTTGTACACGCATTTTTTGAGGGTTAGGGCTAACTAAAAAATATATGGATTTAATTCTAGTAGCGCCATCTATGTGTCAGGCCGGGGACTTTTCAATTGACTTGTTATAAAAAAAACTATAGTTATGAATGAGGCAAAAAACCAAAATATAACATCTAAAGCAAGAATCACGAAAAATATCTCTTGCTTTCAAGAGTAAATCATATTTTTTCTACATTTACAGCAAAAGCACTGGTCATATGCCAAGCTTTAGATGATTTAACTGAATTAAACAAAAATCTGTTCACTCTGTCAAATAGCTATTCTGTGCTATCTGCATTTAAAAATTACGTTACTAAAACGTCAAAAATCCTTCATAGATAAGGGTGAAAGATTTTTATAAAATTACATTTTCATAATCAGATGATGATACTTTGGATTCCGGCTCACTAGAAAATTTCTTAGAAAAAACAAGCGGACAGTTTTGCAAAACCAATAACGGAGTTCCAATGGAATACGCCGACTGGATTGCCTCAGAAGACATCAATAGCAATATTTTCAAAAACAGAGTGAAGAAAATAAATGAAAATTTTTATCCAAGCAAATATTTCGAAATCTTAGGAAACATTCCACCCAATCACATAATATTCTATTGGACAAAAAACATGAGAGAGGAAATACTAAGCACTGAATCATCAGCAAAATGTTCATAATTTCAGTACCTTTACCCAAATTCACTTTAAATGATAATTCGAAGTATAGTGTATCAACGATTTGGGACATACGAGTTTTCTTTTGTAATAAATAAGCATTCTCCTAAAATCACCTCTGAATGTTCTCACAGACCCGCAACGCAATATTACTTTTAAAGAAATTTTAGAAAATGTAGTAGTAAATAAGTAAGTAATCAGAACATTTTTCCAGAAGATAAAATATTTTGATATCTGTTGAATTAAAAGAATATTTTAACAGGTATAATAGTCTTTGTTGCTCTATATTCCATAAAACAACCAATCAACAACTATGTCATATTTATAATCAACAATATGATATTAACTGAACTGCTTCTCCTTATCCCTCACAATCCTATCAATAAACGTATATATTAAAATTGTAAATTTATGTAACTGAACTTTTATAATAGCTTCCCCAAACTTTTGAAGATGTTTTCAGAGTATGATTTCGAATTGAATCTGTATAATTTAATGGGTATTTTTAAAGCAATAATAAAAAATAATAATAATGTTATACTTATAAATGTTACTTATCTTATGTTAAGTTCATTTTGATTTTATTTTTAAGTTTCGCACAAAATAAAAATTCTACTTCAGCATATGCAATACAGATTTCAAGCAATGCGCCCCCCCTTCGAATAAAAGAAAAATACAGATGAATGGTTGCTAGTCTTTGTATCGATATTATTTCACGAACATCTACAGGATTGAAAAATAAATAATGTTCCATAACTCTATTGAGATCTTGTGCAATATGAGTTCGAGTAAATTTATTCTTCGGCATAATATTAGCTCTGTTTTCAGTGAAGAGTTCAAAGAAATCGAAAGCTCTGCTATAAGTGAAATAGATCTAGTGTGTGATTTGTTTATACAAGATATTTACAAATAAAAATCGCGACTTTGAAGAGCTACAATTACAGAACTAAAGAAATTACTACCTTTTTCTTTAACAAGCTAAATCAAAAGTAGCGTTTTAAAGTTTATAAAACTGTAAATGTTTAATGAGCTCACTACCAAAAACAAGAACGATATCCATTGATGCGAAAGGAATGATGGGTCGCAAAGCAGATGACTAACTTACTCTTAATCAATAGCCCCAAGAAAACCCGATTTTAATCCACTCTGCCATTTCTTTTTTTCTTACATTTGGGGCTGCTTAAAAGATAAAGCGTAACGTCGTAAACGAAATATAAATAATTTGTAAATATATATTCTCCTTCGTCTTCCTCTCTCCCCCAACATCTAATTGGAATTTGTATTGCATATTGTAGCATCGTAAAAAGGTTACTAAATACAGTAAAGCTTCATAAAGTCGGATTAATTGGACCAGAGCCGGTCAGGGATACCGAAAGAATCCGGGGTCTTCACGGACGATATAGATGTCTTCACCCCTACTCACCCACCTATATATACAGATTTAACACACCACACCATCGACCAATCACAGACCGCGCTCTCACTGCGACCAGACTGAGCAAGCAAGCAGGAATCCAATAGGACTACTGCTGCAATAACCTAAGCCTAATTCAAGTACTTCATCTTCTAATTTTTTTTAACAACACTAGTAATTATAACTAGTGATATTATAATTATAATAATCATTTATGCAGCAATAATTATCGTTTAAACAGCATTTATCTCAACTTTAATTTAATTTCAAAGCTATTGCACTGTAACATTATCTTATTTTATTAATATTAAATCCTTAACTTCTGGGCAAGTGTAAAACCAAAATTCAGTCTCACCACACATAATAGCCATTTCACAGGGGATAGAAGTCCGAGAGGGTTAAGTTCTTCGAAAAATAGTAGTCGCTATAAATGTCTACTTTGTGAATAATAAAATATCGCTTAAAGTTGTTTTATTGCCTATTTTCCATTTAAACTGTGTAGCATCTTATGTCATTAGTCATTGGTGATAAGAGATAAACTAAAGTTTTGTAAATCTTGCTAACAATACTTGTAAGCCCCCCTCTCCCTCACACCAGTTTTTCTTTAAGAGGTATCAGTACAGAATTTTTTTTCAGAGTACGTGGATGCAACAAATGTTACACTTCTCGAAAATAAAAAAATAATAATAAAAGATTATTTGTGCAAACCGATCCGGGTTACCAGGAAACTGAGTTAAAAGGAACCAATTAAGGAGATTTACTATCAATCTAAATAGCAATTTATAATTATTATGTTTTATGATCGTTGCTTAAAACTCTATTTACTTTAAGGGAGAAATGCAGATTATTTCCTTCAAATACCAATAGAATTCCAACAGTTTAATTGAAAATGCCACACACTTTAGAATAAGTAATTTAACTCACATAAATGTATTTTAAAGGCAACATTTTTTTGAAGAAAGTAATACAGTATTTGGAGTTAATAGGTAAAGATAGATGAGAAAGAGAGAGAGAAATATATATGCGTACGCTTCGATAAATACCAGTGTTGGAAATGAGGTATTAGAAATAGAAAGCAAATAATTCGAGATAAAAACCAACGTTTTTATATAAATGACAAAGTATATTAATTATTATACATTAAATTCAAAACAAACACGTGATAAACACATAAAAAATTTAATTATAATTTAAATTTAATCAATCATTTATTAAATATTTTTTACTGAAAAATTTTACAACACATACAAGCCTTTCCTTCTTAGTTTCCAAATATTTTGGATTACCAGATCTAACCGCGTGGAGGTGAGGTGAGGTGAGGCTAATTTGAGTATGATTGGTTAAGTGTAGATAAATCTACATGTATTACGCGTCATACAATTCTAGATCCAAAAACGTGACAAAACACAAACGAACTTTATTATTTTTTAAAGAACACGAAAACATTGCACAGAAATAAGAATAATTTTTTTTAAAAAAATTCTGAAATTATTTTAACAGACAAATATTTATTATATAATGCCTTATTAATATTTTCATCATATTTTTCTCATTCTTAAGGCCTATATTAGCCTATATTCATATTAGCCTATATTGCACCACATCCTTCATAAATCTATCGCATAATTAAGCAATGGATACAATAAATTCTTTTTCAGATTAAGTTATTTTTAGCAATTTGCGTAGACTAAAAAATTACGAATGGAGCAAATAAAAGTTATGTATCTAATAGATTTTACTCATTCATGATTTCTAGTCGACATGCCAATAATTTAAATTCTACTTTCTTAGTACTTCTGAAATGCTGTAAATCAAATTCTAGAAAACATAATTTTTAACTTCAAATTTTACTTGAAAAGAGACATTTGTGAGCGTATTAAGAAATTCATAATACTCATAAAATCAAAACATGCATTTGAAAGCTTGTAAGTCATTCTATTAAAAATGGGAACCAGAATTCAGAAAAAATCATTGTGATATGACAAGGCGCCAAATATTAGAATCTTTCTTTCATGCGAATGATTACTGACTAAAAGTCAGCAACCCTTACTATCTTCCCTTTGTGAGTAGAAAATTTTTACGATACCTCATGTGGCGTATGTGGAATTCCCGGTGTTCCCAGAGGGGGAAAGAAATTTTTTCCTCAATCTTAAAAGCGCCGAGTGGAAGGGATATTTTGACTTATTAAAATTATTGAAATATTTGTTAAAACTTGTCGCAAATGTCTACATATTGCATTGTTAGGCGAGTAAGAACGATTCCCAAGGTTTCAGAGTTCTAGCTTGATGGAAAGTTCATTAAATTAACGATCGAAAATTTGATGACACATACACCAAGTGAAATTCAGAAAACCGTTGTAATAAAATAGGACTTCTGATGATGGAATTATCCAGTTATCTTTCCACCTTTTTCTAAGAAGTCGATGAGTAATATGCCCTTTGCATCTTTGGAGTAGATTCACCGGATATGCAACCCATTATTTTGATTGTTGCTTGGTTTCCGATGAACGATGAAGATTCTAAATTTCATTGACGGTGAAATTTTGACGTAAAATGACGACAACTCGACGCGGCAGCAAACAAAGTTAACCAATGAATCAGAATCAGGTTTATTTTGATGCCGTTGAGCAGAGAGCAGAACACAAAGCAATGCCTTCTGTCGTCAAAAACTTGTACTTTTTGAGCCATCCTCATATATAAAGAGGGTAAAGAGAAGGAGGACATTTTATATATTATTTCAATAAAATAGTTAAAAATTTCCCACACGCTGAAATGTATATATTGACTTCGAAAAGTAGCCACGATTCTAAACTATACTTCTGTCATATAACTACAGCTGATTAATAATTTATGTAATGACTAAGGAATGGCTATAATGTATAATTAAAATTAATCCTTTCTTACAAAGAGTAATGTTTAATAAAAAAACAATGAATGATATTTCTTTACTTTTAATTATTATTTCATTTCTAATTCTTACCTTCTTCATTAGGTATTTTGTTTTCAAAATTTTTGAATTTGTGTACAAAAAATTACATTTCTTTCTCTTTTTTTTTTTTTCCAGACAACAATGGATCCGGAGAAAGCAATGAAAATGCTTCTTTGGTTTATGCTTGAATCTATACACGAGATGTGAAAATTTGCTTCTTCGATTTCAATTTAAGCAAGAAGGAAATTATTTTATACCTCTATATAATATATTTTATATAACTTGTATTCTATATAGATTGAGTTTAGAAAAATCAGAACCCAAAGACGCATTTTAGAAAAAGAAAATATTGTTCTATTTTCTTATTATAGCTATCGTGAAATTTGTGCTTCTATCAAAGAATGTGCATAGTTGTTAAATTTAATAAAAGTACTCAAGTCAGAAAATTATTGTGTTTTTTATTCAGTTTTTGCCCAAGCTTTTAAAATTCGCACTTTTCTTGAAATTAATTTTTAATTCATGACATTTAGTTTAAAATATCTGACTGCACATTAACAAGTAAATAAAAGTGAAAACCTTTTGAAAGACTTTTATAATTCGATAAAACCGTTAAGAAACTTCGTATACACTTACTGCTCTGTATATATTTTACGAAATGAGAGTTCTAGTAACTAAATAAATTCTCAGTCACATCAAAACTAAAAATAATTCACTTGAAATGGGAAAACATCGATCTTTATTCTACTCTACTTTCAGTTTTGAAAACGTATTAGAGCATGGCTCACTGATTGATTGATTCTTTATTAACGTCGCGCTCAGAAGCAACACGATAACATTAAGAGCTTGCCTTCAAAAAGTTAATCGAGTATCATAACCCCAAGGCACCTCAATGATATTTTTTTCCATGGAGTTAACTGTCTATGGCGAACACGGGTGACGCGCCCTCGGGATACCCTAAAGATCCTTCTCTATGTTCGACCCTTCTTTTCGTCAGCTAATTTTTATCTTTCTTTCCGTTTTTTGAACGTCTTTTTCACGGTTTACCTTGTTTGGCACAGCATGGCCACATGAAGCTGTTGCGCTATTAAACACCATCGTCCCTCATACTATAAACACAAAGCGAAGGACAACAAGACGTAATTTTGAAGCTCGGTCATGCGACGGGGACGCCCCCTGGGCCGAACCCCCCCCCCCTAGTTTGGGCATGGCATTGCGGATACATACGAAGGTATTCACCAATGACATGGTCATAACATAAGAGCAAGATAAAAATGGGTGGTTCGCCCAGGTCTCTATCCGATTTGAAGGATTAAAGTTAAATTTTTCATGAACTCGGTTGCTTTCCCGATCCGAATTTTTCCAATACTGCCAACTTTACTGTAGCATGTACGTAGACCGTACAGTAGCATGTACGTTTATTCGATTAATTCTCTTGGATCTTGAAAATTCTATGATGTATCCTTTGTACAATAGATCAACAGCTATTCTCTTCAGGTAAAAACCGATTCCTTAAAGTACAATACTGATAAAACTTTGTAACTATTCACAAATATAATATTTCAAACTTTTATTGACTCTTTAATGACAATAAAAATTGAAATTTTAATTTACATTCATGTTAGTATTATATTACATTTTATTTAACTATTTTGAAATTAAATTTTTATTTTAACTTAAGTTTTATTCGCTCTAACAGTTATTTTAAGAATAAAAAACTATTTGTGATTTCATTGTCAATATATTTAAAGTTATTAGTTTTATTTAACAAAATAATTGTAATTTTTAAAATACGAGATATTATCCAGCCATAGTGGATTTTTTCTCGTAAATGAGGGGGGGAAAAAACCCCGCAGTAGCGGGATCTAACTCGGAACAGTTTGCTGGCAAGAGAACGCGTTACTGAATAGGCTGTATTGTAGTCGCGGGAACTTTGTTAAAAATTAATAAATAACGAGCGCTAAAACTTTAAGTCGTTTTTCGTGGTATAATAGACTTGGGATATAGTGTGCTTTTTACTAATTTTAGAAGTGGATACCCTTTACGTACACTACCAAGTCACATCCTTAGCAGAATTTCTCAAGTTATGCCCTTTCCTTGTAAGATACAAAATATTTCCTTTTACATTTTAAAACACTATCATAAGTAAGTATCCGCGTAGAGACAGACTGAAAGATGTGTCCAGATATTTTGAAATTGAGAATCAACATATTAAAAAATAAAGCAAATACTTTTTTTATTTATATAAATTTGACAATTCTATTCGTTTTTGGCCTGCGATCGATTACACCGATTAGAATAACTTTGCTCCAAATTTCTTTATTGAAACTCGCTGGGTGCTCAAGGCATTATAATTCAGAAAACAAAACATACAGTCTAACAAAAAATGGGAGAAAATAAAATTTTGAATTACCGTAGCACTAGAACAACACGAGGACTATATTCGCCAGACCTCATAATTTTGAAATATAGTCAAAAGACATATGTGAACGGTATTTAACTCTTTCATACCACATCAAATCACGAAAGACTTAGACTCAGTTTTATTTAACACGACACAACTTTCGTTATTCGGCATGTCATATCTTTGATGTATTTTTGACTCACTGTATATTAACGATGCATTTAGAAGTAACCCGAAAACTCTCGAGGACGACTTCGTAATTTTGAACCACGCTCAAGTGACAAGGAAGATACCTGAGCTGACATCCCCTTTTTCAAAGCAACGGAAGGACTTAAAACATCGACAGATTTAACATGCATCCCCCCCGCTATGCAAGTCTTAAGTGGCATCAGGACTTTTCATTGCGACTCGACGAAAACAACGTCGGTCGCGAGCTCGCGACCATGACCACTCGGCTACCGCATCTTTAATGAAATCGGGACTTCACCCAATGGCTTATTTAAACATTGCCAGCCATGAGTTTACAACCATGATCGCCGAAATACTGTGCTTGTAGACAACAAAGAGAATCGGTGGGTCCTGATAATAATTATAGAAGCTTTTTAATACGGCACCGAAAAAAAATCGAAAATAAAACTGACGAGTAAGAAAGGATTCGGAGAGAGACATGAAAATAATCGGGTCTGTTAATCGCACAGCAGCTAATAAATTTTGAATAATCCTGTTCAACGTCGATTTCTTATTGTAAAATTTTTTTAACAAATTTCAGTCGTATCGAACCAGTTTGGCTACTGGTAGACAGTTAAATAATATGATGTTATGGTAGAGTTATATGCCGCTAGTGTCAAATATGGCTACGATGCACCAAATAATGTGTAAATGTGATCTAGATGTTTGAAAAAACAGAAGGGAAAGAAAATTACTCGATAAGGAGGAGGGTCGAAAATAGAGAAGGGTTGCTATAACCCGGGGGTGCGTCCCCCATGTTTACCGCAGTCAGGAAACCTCATGGGAAAGAGACAGATCAATAGGGGGTCCTCAGGGTCATGATTCTAGTACCTACCTAAAGAAGATAATTCTCTGAGTGCTGGTAGACAATTAACTCTTTAATGCCAAGCTCATTTCATATGGCATGCCTATCTGGCCAACATGAATTTCTTCAAGCATTGAATATTTTGGTGAAATATTAATTACAAATGACAAGTTAATTTGGGTAATCATTCGTAATGCATTTATTTTACTGAGGTCATCGTTGACTACCATGGCACTGAAATAATGCCATTTGGTATTTTATTTGTTAATTCTTGTTACGATAATCCGTTATCTCCACTGCTATTTTATTTGTATTATTTAATATTAATATGTGTTGTAATATCATTCTTGTTGAGTGCGTCGAACCATCAGCTAGTAATATTTATTGTACTTTTATCCTGTATATTAATTTTTACATTTGCGATTCTGTATGTAATTTTTAGTGAACCCTAAAATTAATATGACGAGAAGTAAAGATCATGCCTCAAATAATTCGATGACAATTTATTTACACCAGAAGTTCACATTTTTTTCAATTCCGATCCTTTTCCGTATAACATCTGAAAAGCAGTCAACTGTCTGGATAATTGGTCTGAAACTAATCCGAATGAAATAAAACACTTTTTGGGATTGATCATATGTATAGGTTCAGTTTTTTTTTTTTTTTTTAACGTCGCACTAGAAGCAACACGGGGGCTACTGGCGACGGACCTCGTAATTTTGAACCACGGTCAAGTGACGAGGACGACACCTGCGCTGGCACCCCCTCTCCTAACATCATAAGTATAGGACTAGCGAGATTACCTCAAATTTATCTACATCGAAATACAGATGAAGAATATGATCATACATTTCCCCGTACAGTGATGTCAAAATATGATTTAATTTACTTTTAAGGTTCGTTCGTTTTAGTAAAAATGAAGAAAATAACCCTAATTATCGACTGTGTAAAATTATTCAAATTCTGCATATACTAAATAGTAATTTTAAAATATATTAAAATCCAGAAGTGTTATGCAAAGAGCTCGAAAAGGCACTAATGTTATGCAATCATTCGTGCCTATTCGAGTGAGTGAATGTTAAGTTTATTGGCGCAAGAACCAAATGTGGCTATGCTGCGCCAAACTAGATTCAATTGTGTTCCAGACGTGAAAAAATTGAAAAAAGACAAAAAATTGGTTGACAAGGAGGGTGGAAAATAGAGAAGGATCGCTAGGGTAACCCTGAGGTGCGTCACCCATGTTTACTTAAGACAGTAAACCCCATAAGAAAGAAAAAAGATCTCTAGGGTGCTTCGGGGTCATGATGCCCGTACTTACCTAAAAAAGGCAAGTCCCCGAGGTCATCTGATATAATACCCAGGAGTAGTGTCTTTTCGAAGACGAGAAAAAATACTTAATTACGATGTGGAGCACGATACACTTATTTCTTTCAGTCATGCACTGGAAAGGATACAAATCGTCTGCAGTTGTGATGTCTCTCTGCGAGGAAATGTCACACTATTTGTACAGATAATTGGTATACAACTATTGAGCAGGCAGAAGAGTTAATTGCCCTTTAGAAGGTACTCTACGTAAAAAAAAGTTAAGGGAATCCACAAAAGGTAATAAATCAAAAATTACAAAATGGGGAAGTAATAGCTGGAGAAAATAAAAAATGAATAACTATCTTCAAATGAAAAGATAAAAAGGATCTGTTTTGATGCTTTTTACTAAGCATTCAAAGGAAATGATGACTGCAAAAAAATGGTATTCATGTGAGAGAAACCAAAAGTAGTTGTCGCGTATTCAGTTTCGATTTATCGAATCAAATGATAGCATATAGTTCACCATTGAATAGATTATTAAAGGACATAAAAAGATAGCAATAAAGCCATTATTAAATACTTCTATTGTGAATGCATTAGAAATGTTCCAACGATAACCCACAGAAATATAGAAAATCATAATTTTCGAATGAAAATAACTATCCACTTAACGAAATGACAAGATAGTGAAACCGATGATCTTCACTACTACTGAGAAATATGCGTCATGAACACAAAAAAATGCCGGGGGAAATTGAGAATCCCGTAGCGATTTTGTAAAGTGTGTTACGAAATAAATTGAAAAATCTAGGTAAACTAAAGACAAGAAACTGCAACAAAAAAAATATGACATACTGTGGAGGCTCCATTGGTTCATCTTTCATTTGCCTGGAGTGTTTCAATACAACATATCGCAAAATGAGCGCATATTTAACCTTGCATGTTATATATAAATTTTAAAAAAAAATTGTATGTTGCATTAATTTCTTCACACGATTTTAGTAACGATAACATTGGAAATTTTAAAAGCACTGAAAATTTACTCGAATTATGCGCTTCTAGTAATCATGGTTTCGCCGGTGACCTCCATGGCATTTAAAGTGTTAAATGCGTTATTACGTGGGAGTGATAAACATTTAAGAGCTGAACTCTAAAGTAAATGCTTTCAATCGCGAGAGATTATGACTGCTCCAAGGATTGTGCATCAATAGGAACCAAAAAAGGTGGGGGGGGGGGCAACTATATTGAGTTCTACATTAAATTACATTCATCCATGCTTTATTTAGGATTCAAACTAAAGATAAACGAAAATAGATAGACTATAACCTTTAAAACAACAGGATTTAAAAACATGTCAGAAATTGATTTTTTAAGAAATTCACAGGATAGCTTAAACTTTTATTATTTTAACATCAGTACATATTTTAAAAAAAATTTACAACTTTCAATCGATTTAAACTTTCTTTCAATAAAATAACATGATTTAAAAAACAAGTCAGATATTGATTTTTTAAGAAATGCACAGGATAGCTTAAAATCAAACTTTTATTATTTTAACATCAGTACACATTTAAAAAAAATGTACAACTTTCAATTGATTTAAACTTTCTTTCAATAAAACAACATGATTTAAAAACAAGTCAGAAATTGATTTTTTAAGAAATGCACAGAATAGCTTAAATCAAACTTTTATTATTTTAACATCAGTACACATTTAAAAAAAATATAACTTTCAACCAGTAGCCTGAATAAATAAATATATAATATGTCAATAAATATGCACAGTTCTCAAAATAAATAAGTATTCTTCCCATAAAACATGTTTGAAAACTCAACAATTTGCAGTAAAAGTGCAAAAACCAATGTTAAAATATTTTTTATATAGAGCTTAAATACTTTGCATAACAAAATTTGAAAAAAAAAAAAGGGGGGGGATGACAGATAGTTATTAATTAGTATCTACAGCAATACTTTTTTTTCCAAAACAAAAATTCATTTGAAAAAAATATGACATTTTATAGCAATCATTTACATATTACACTCATATATTTCATCACAGAAGCATTCACTACATTAAAGAAAGGTCTTAATTAACCATATTAAATTCATCACACTCATAATACACAACAGGGTAAAAAAAGTACAACCTAAAATCCATAAAAGGAAGCATTCTACATTAAAATTAATATATACATAAGTAGATAGTAAAAAACACCCAACATAACTCAATCGGTAAAATAAATATTTTCTGCACTAAAAATAAAAATTAACTACTATGTTTTGCAATTAAAGAATTTTTTTAGAAAATGTATGTTTTAAAATGCCAAAACTTATATATGAGTAGTTTCTTCTTTAAAAGAACTTACAAACAAATATGAAATTATGGAATTCATCAAATATGCATGTTGTACCTCAATTATATGTCTAATACTATACATATCAATACTTCTAACAAAAAATATATAATTTAAATTTAAAAACCAAATGCTGAATACATAGCATTCTAAGAAACATACACTAAATAATAAAAAAATTTCATTCTTTTTGACTCCATCGTAAAAATAATCTCATTATAGATATGAAAACTTTCCTTAGGACTCTTTTTCAACCAATTTAAAAAAAATAAATGCATGTTAAACTAACAGGATTTACTAAGATAGTGTAAATAGAAATTTGTAGTTAATTCTTAAAAAAAAAATTTACTCACAAATTTGTTTTTGAATATCTCAAATTGATGAACCAGGTCATTTCATATGACAAGTCAAGTTTCTTCCATTATTTAAATTTCACTTTTTTTATTACAGGAAAAATATTTATTGATTAAAAGAAACTATTTTTAAAAAACTTTTCCTATACTTCATAGTTGCTTTTAATATAATTTTTCAAAAAATAAATAACATTTATCAGTAATGGGTATTTATCGGGGAGGGGGGGGGATCTTTGTGACTACAATTCAACAAGAAAATTATTAAAAATATACATTAAATTATCTCATGTGCATTAATACTTTTTATTTTTTTTTAATCTTAATAATATGAAACACTCAAAGAGAAACATTAAAATTTTATGAAGGTTTATTTTTTTAAAGAAATCAACATCGATAAATAGTGAAAATTTAAAAATATATGAAAATCATTGTGAATTTTTTTAAAATTAAGAATGATGGTCAAAGTAAAACAAAACTAATTATAAATATTTACAATTTAAAAATTTTAGGTTATTAGAAATATTAAACTGCCTTGTAATCAAAGTATTCTTATTAAATTCTTCAAATAGTAATAATTATTCAATGAAAATAATATTAGAAACAAAAAATATATATCAATCCAAAAACCATGTTGAGAAGAAATTATGTTAAAAATTTAAATATGTAGAATGCTTATTTCAACTATAAGATTTTTGACCTCTACTACTTTAAAAAATTATTTAAAAATTAAAAAAAAAAAAAAAAAAAAGACAGCAGAATAATAAACCAAATGGTACATTATGTATGTAATATAATGTTAAAAAAGCACAAGATATTTAAAAAAGAGATGTATCTTGTTTACATTAGAAAACCAAAGTTGCTATATTTTCACAGACAGTTAAATTAATATTAATAACAGGATACAAAAGCTTCTTAAATACATTTTTCAGTTTTGCACTACGTTAAAAAAATAAAATCTTAATACGAAATTATCATTAATATTTAAATAAGATGGTTTTAAAACTACATTATAATATACATTTAAAATAAACATAAAAATATTTATCTAACAGTTATTCAAATACTCAGCTACCAGATAATTTTTATGATGTTATTTAAGATTAAAAAGGAAGGAGTTTTATATCTTTTGAAAATACACTAAAATTATAAATAATGAATGAAACAAACCACAGTAACATAATAAATTCAATAAAATTTTAAAAATTCAACTAAGTTAATTAAATCAAATAATGACTAGGCATCCAACTTGCTCTTAAACTTGTAATAAAATTTTCAAAGGTAAATTAACTTATTCTCGATAATTATCATACGTAAAACATTTTGTTGATTTATAATTCATTTAAAAATATTGATAAAAATTACAGAAATACTAGACCTTTAATAGAATATTTGTTTTTATAGGTAAGCATCTGCTTAATAAATAGATATGTTGCATGAAGAACACCTTTTGATAAAAATAATAAATATTACTATAACATCCCATTCATTACAGAAAAAACATACTATTCCTGTACTGTCCCATGTTATCTATGGCTTGACGAACATAATCAGGCAGTCTTGAACCAGACTTACTTGATACACTAGACGTTGCTTTCATTATATGGAAATCTGCATATTTTTTAGCACGATAACAAGCAAGATCGGCATACAGTACAGGAGCTGGGATAGATACACTTCTATTACATTTCCCATACATATAACACAAGTGATAAGATAGCATTTGTAATTCATCTGCATCAAACATATTGTCATCGTGTAGAACAGTATAATGAGCTGGTTTGCTAGTGCCTTGAATTCCCTCATGACTATTCAAGAAATAATCAAATAAATCAGGATGGGTAATATCAGTATCAACCGTTGTACCAGGAGGAATATTACATCCTCGTCCAACTCCATCCTTTGGATTATAAGGTCGAAATCTTGTTTGATGTCTTTTTTGTACAATAATATATGTAATAGGCATTACTTTACCAATTACCTCAAATGAAGCTTTTTGGACAGCAGTAACTTCCTCATCTCGAACAGTCAAAAATTGACCTTCACTAACACCATCTCTGAAAAAAATTATTTTCTCAGGGTATTTGCCACAAGTGTTATCATAAAAAGCATTCAAGAGATTTTTAACCATATTCTTTATGTCTAAAATGACTTCTTGAGAAATTTTATTGCCATCTGGATTTTCTTGAACTCTGCATTCAACCTTATATTTTGATGGCCAAGCATCCATACTACCAACCACTGCTGCAATTGAAGGGCACCCAGACCCCCGAGGAGAATGAATTGCATCAGCTCCCAATATAATAACTGGCTTAAAAAAAACTTTTGGTCTATTTTTAAGAATGTGATTGATGCCGCCAAGTTTAATATTTATTTTTAAGCAAATATTATTAGCAATTTGGTCATTTATTCTGTTCAAAACATTATCCTCAATACATTGTGTAACAAATCCTAGCTTATAATCAGCTATGAATTTAATCTCATCATAATTATGAAAAGTATCTCTTCTTGAAAGAACTATTAATGCAAATTTCGCATTTGTTCCCAGGGCATATTTAAGGGCTGCCTCAGCGTTATCCCGTCTTCCAAAATGTTTTATTCCAAGAAATTCGCCAAAATTCAATCCAACTTTTTTGCCAGTTCTGAGAAAAGTGTCAACAAACCGATAAAGGGCATCCATTGTACAATCCTCTGCAAAATTGAGTAAAATCCAAGATTCAATACTTATTGACGTTTTATAAAAAATTTTACCATCCATTCTCCAAACTCCCCGATTATCTGGATCACAAGTATTACCACCTTGATAAAACAGTGATGGACGATCTATAACTCGACCTTCCACATTCTTGAATTTGAGATCCATAAACAATTTATAACTCTCTAGTTTTTTCCCACTCTCTTTTTTAACAATCTGAGCACTCTGATCAATTGCTTTGAATCTATCATTTGGAGAAATAGCTGTTTGTCTAATCATTTTTCCAGTTAATGCTCCACTAAGTTTACCCAATTTAGGTTGTCCTTCTAAAATTGAACAGTTTTCAAATGGTATATAAGTCTGATTGTTACTTGATCTCATAAATAGACATGGCAAGTAAGGATACATGAGTCTTTTGTATTTGATTTCAAAGTAACGGGCAATTGACATTTCTTCCCCCTCATAAGTAATTTTCATTTCTTCAGCTGTTAATTTAGATAAACCTTGAACAGTATATTTTCTAGGATAATGGAGATGTGTCACCTTGACTCTCAAACCATTCAAAGCTTCTTCTAGACGTTTTATTTCTTGAGGTCTCATTGGTCCACCACGAGAAATATCTCTCCTTAGAACATCATAGGCATAATCAAGAACAGGTCCAGCTTTATGAAACGCTTTTGCAGACAAATTAATGACAACTGCTGGACCCTTATGAGTTAAATGCAAGCTCTGATTATAACCAAACCATATTTCAAGACCTTCACCTAGTGAAATCTTATTTGGTTGATGAAGATAAAAAAAAGATCTTCCTATTTGAATTTGTAGGCTAGTTGTTTCTCGATGATTTATAATACAATTTAAAGCCATTATAAATTCACTTTGCCCATCATATGTTTTTAATAAAGAATCTAAATCTGTTGCATTAGTTCCATTTTCTTTCTTTATAGGCTTAATATCAACTTTGTATTTTCTTATTTTATCTCCATTTTGCAGTTCTACAGTAAAGCTCACTTTACCTTCAAATGGTAATGGTTTAGAAGTAAAAATATTTTTCGCTCCATCATACACTGGATTATAACTCTGCAAAAGTTGATTACTGACTAATTTCTCAATGACTTCTCTACATTTCAGCTTTCCAACATTTTTATCCAATTGATGTTCAATACGTGTATACTTTCCAGAAGCTTCAGCTGCAGTTGTTTTTTTTACAGGTTTGCCATATTTTGCCAACTGATCTAATGAAATAATTTCAACATCATAATGATAAATAGTTCCTGGTTGGAATTTTAGTGGAAAATAATTACTAATTAATGTGATAGGTCTGCCAGCTGTTCCATAGTTTGGTCTAGGTGCAAATTTAGCAACAGTCTTTTCTTTATGCTCAGGTCCAACAGATAAAGTTTCTCCTTTTTCCAACAATGATAATTTATCAAGTTCCTCACTAAGATTCTTGTTATCTATGGAAGGACAAAAATAAAAATGAATATTGAAAATTCATGATAATACAGATAAGAAATATTTTTTTTTTTTATATTTCAAAAGCAAAGAGCTATTTGGTATTTCCATTACACAAAAAGATATAAGACTATTATGTAAATCAATTTCAATGGAAAATTACTTCAAAAAATCCCCTTCTTCCCAGACAATAAAAAATAAATTCAACTGAATCTGATTCAAAAGTGAGACTAAAAAAGCTATTATGTCTTAAAATACATAAATATAATTTGAAAAAATAATTTAATATAATACAAAATTAGGAATCAAAAAATTTAATTTCAGTAAAAAAGCAATTTTTAAACAGAATTAACTGAATACTCAAAGATCTACAAAAATGTTTGATTGTTTTGAAGAATCTTACGTCATTTATTTTAAATTACAAATATGTAGGTTAGTTCCAATTTTTCTTCTATAGTTAACTCAGAATAAAACTCAGTTATAATGGTTTCTAAAGGTGTCCTTAAAATAGCTTATCCACAAGTCATTCCAATATAAAAGTTCAAATATGTCCTAACTAATACTTTTTCCTACAATTTATACGTTCATGACTTCTCTAAACTTTTAATGAAATAATTGCTTCACAAAATATATTTATTATTAACTTTTTCACAAATTTAGTTGCTGTATAATTACCGATCCATTCTTGTAAGGTCTGCTTGAAGAGTTCTTCCATAGCATTTATTATTCAAAGAACACTAACTTGTCACTGAAAACCAAAATTGCTCCCTCTTTGCATGCACAGAATTGTGTTCATAGCAAAATACTGTTTGAGAGTGAAGGTTATTGGCGCAAGAACCAGATGTGGCTATACTGTGCCAAACAAGATTTAATTGTGGTCTAGACGTGAAAAAAATTGGTGGACATGAAGGAGGGTCGAAAATAGAGAAGGATCGCTAGGGTAATACAAGGGTGCATCACCAGTGTTTCGGTTTGATGTGGTGGTACAAGTCAAAGAATTTCCCATAGCAGGGTCAGATTTAGCCTTTGAACTGCTCTGTGCTAAAGTAAAAAATTGCACCCCTATGGAACTACAATGTGAACACTCTAAAAGACCCAGCAATTAGTGGGGTTGATGCATGTTAAATGTGATTGAGGTCTGAAGTCCTCCTGTTGGAGTGAAACGAAGTTTAGAGAGAGAGGTGCCAGCTCAGGTGCTGTCCACGTCACTTGACCAAGGTTCAAAATTACAAGGCCTGTCACCAATAAACCTCAAGTTGCTTCTCAGTGAGACATTAATTAATAATCACATGTAAACATTCTAAAAATGTTATGTGGTTTTTTTTTATGTTTTACAGCAAATGTAACAGAAAATACTGAGAGAAACTCAGTAATTGACACTAATACTTATAACTTCTCAATTAAAATAGGTTTAGTTTAGTTTTTATTAACGTCGCACTAGAAGCAACATGAGGGCTATTGGCGACGGACCTCGTAATTTTGAACCACGGTCAAGTGACGAGGACGACACCTGAGCTGGCACCCCCCTCTCCAAATATCCACACCACGCCAACGGGAGGAGTTTGGGCCCCGAACAGATTTAACGTGCATCAGTCCCGGCTACACGGTGGGTCTTTGGCGGCCAAGGATCGAACCCGCGACTGACCGAAAATCGCCGGCCGCTAGTCCACGACCTTGACCACTAGGCTACCATGGCCCTCAATTAAAATAGGAGTATTATTCAGACAAATTGTTTTTCTTACAAACTTTTATAAACCTGTACATCAAATTATGGGCTCATCTTGATTTTCATAATCATATTGTATTTTTTGCTGACAAACTCAATATCCAGATGTCAATTCAAAACTTCAAACTGCATCTATTTTGGATGCAATTTAGCCGGCATCGACAAGGATGATATTAAAATAATTGTTCAAACTCAAATTCCTAAGGAAAAAAAAAAAAAAAAAAGGAACTTTCTAAAAGTTTTATTATCAATGCAATATAGTAATTTTTTCTGATGCAGGAGTTTACTAATGGGATTGATATGATTTAATACCTTATATCATATCACAAAAGAACAAAAAAAAAAAACTTAATTGTTACATTTGCATAAACAGACTAGATGCTTAATTTCTTAATGCATTATCTATATCTTTGATCTCGTATGTAGTAAAAAATTCCTCATATGACCGCTTTGATACCTTAGTAGCTTTATAGCATCAATTCGAATTTCCCACTTGATGTCCCTATGAGATTTTAGGATAAGTTCTTCAATGTACTTCAATAAAAATGGCCCAATCTGATAGTTAATGAAGAAAAAAAGAAGTACAATTTTTAGGCAGTAATAAAGAAATTGATTCCTTTTAATAAGGATTTGGCCATATATCACTTACCACCAGGTTAAGGAAGTAGCTTTCACATAGTATAAAAAAATCAGAATAGATATTTATAATCTTTGCTTGGAACCTAGCATGTTTCTTTTTTCATATTTGCCCTGTTGTCGTATCTTTAGCAACTCATACTTGCCAAAAGCAATCTCAGGTTTTCAAGCTTTTGAAATCCAAACGATGTTGGCTAGCTGATCTTTCAATTGTAAGAAAGCCCCAAAAACGTTCATGAATGTTGATGACTTCTTGTTCAAAAAACACATACATCACAATGAAGGTCATTTGTTTTGTTTTATTCGAACCAGGTGTGCAATCTAACATAATTGAGTATTATTAATTTGATATTTTCACTTTATCTAATATGAAACTTTTGACATAATAAACAATTAGGTGAATGACCTTCAATTTGAATAGTTTTACTAAAGTATGTAGTTGCTAGTTCAAAGTCTTCCATGCATACTCCTCCATAACATGATCAAATTCAGCTAATACTTGGACTAGCTTTAAAAAGATTCCATTATCATATTCATGCAAATTTTCATTGCTACCTCTAAATGCCAAGCAGCTTTCACTAAAAAGTTAAGATGATCAAAACTACACATTGAAAAACAACATAATATTGGGTTCCTGCATTCGAAAATCTTTTAGAAGAAACATCTATTGTTTTAGAAGTTATTCAACAAATGCTCTGTTTCCAGCCAGGAATTTTAAGCTTCAAAGAAGATTTTTTTTTTCCAGTTTCACAGTTTCTGGTAAATTGTACTAAATGCCATCAATCTCTATAGCCATCTTATGCAAAATAAGATGTACATTTTCTATTTCCCTTCCACTAAAAACCACTTATCAGAATTCTGACAGACGTCTGGAGATGATAACATCCACTTATTAACGGGCTATGCAAGTCACATCCAAATAAAATGTTTGCTTAAATGGTAAACACCTTGTTGGATGCCCTCAAAACTCAGAGAATTATAAATCCTCCTTCTCCCCCAGAAGAAAATACTTGAAAAGCTAGAAAAGAAAAATAATGCCAAGGAATTGATGAAAATAATCACTTTTATTTCTGTGTTCATTCCTCCTTTGCCCCACCTACTTTTTCCAACTATATCTTCTAAAATAGCAAATCAATTTCAAATTCTATTTTTTGAGCCTTCTATATTTATGAATCTAATTGGAAAAAAAATACAACATTCAACTATTTAAAATTAATCTCTAAAAAAAATTACTTTCTTCTCATTCTCCTTAACTTTTTAACTCGTGCTTTAAGCACAATTGACTAGGTTTATTGAATTTCTAATCTTCGTGTTAACTAAATCATGAGCACAAGTTAAGACTTGCTGACAAATATATAATTATAATAGATGTCTTACTCAGTTCAAAATTTTTTCAAAATTACTTTATATTTGCTACAGAAATAACTTTTACATTACATAGTAAGATTTACAAAATTCTAACTTGTTCTGTATATTTTTTTAATTAGGTCTTATATTTTAAAATGTGTATTTAATATATAATTCTCTTTTTAAAAGATAAATAGAAATTTTTATTTATTGAAACATACTTAATATATTTCACACAATATATGTTGTCTTTTTAGCTGCAATCTTTAAATTGTATTTATGTATCATAGATAGTTCCTTCAAACTCCATTCTTAAATATGGACTGATTCTTTGTTTGAAAATGTCTTTGTACACTTGACACATGACATACAATGCTTTTGCAACATAACACATATATCATGTTCCTTTTGTAGTATGAATCCGTATTCATTCATTCATTCAAGAGCCTTGAAAATCGCTAACATCAAGCTTTCTTTTTTAAAGGCCATTTGATTAAATATGAATTGAATGTCACACTATTTAAACTGTAGTGACTCTCTTCTACAATAGTGCCAGAAGTTAAAACGCCTTGCTAACTTGCCCAGGAAGACATCTTTTTGGCCTCTTTGGTTAAGGCATGACAAAAAGTGATCAATTTTTCTTCCTCCAGGGTGCGAAATAACTCTGCAGCTGCACCGGCTACCGCAAAACAAAACAAATGCAAGTTTTCACAATAAAACTAAGAATGTGTCTTAAAGATAAAAGTAACCTACAACACACGATGCACATCACACTAAATTCTATTTTTGACTGAAATCATACTCAATATTCTTGTATCAGTGCAACTAACCTAATAAAAGGACAGAAAATGCATGAGCCGCAGGGAGAAGAAACAGAATGATTTTTCTTTGACTGATAACTTTGTAGGATGAAACTGAGGATTGTATCGCATGCCAAATTTGGCATGTGTGTCATACGTTGCCGACACCTGGTATAGATAATGTATATTTAAATGAGTATCATTTTTCATTACAATGAAAATATTCTAAAAATAATAAATTATCATAACTATTCTCTTAACCAAGTAACATCACAATTAATATACCAATATTATAAATGAGAAGTTGTTTACATAAATACCAAACTTATGGTATTGAAATCATATTATGATACGAAATTATCTTATTGTAATTCTGCAATTTCATAAATTTTTTAAACTATTTCTGGTACTTTTCCATTTCATCAGCGCAAATATCGCCAAGTAGAATTTATTGGCAACAACATTTCTGTTGTCGCCAATAAATTCTGCTTGGCGATATTTGTAAAGTCGAAAAATGTAAACAATGCTTAAAATCTCGCCAAGTAGACTTTGTTGGCAACAACACAGTGTACACATAAAAATGGTAATAAATGTTAATTCAGAGATTTTTTTTTATTTAGAAGGCATAAATAGCTTAATATCGCTTAAAATCTTTTCAAATGGACCTTTAGTACCCCTCCTCCACATAAATTCTGCAAGATAACTTTCCAAATGATGATGTGCAATTCCTCTGTGTTTCTTATTTCACCATTTTGCATTACCCCATAGTCTATTATTTGAGTGGGTGTTCCAGTTTCCAGATCGACGAAATTGTATCTATGATTTACTTTGAAATGTTCGAAACTTTCCTCTTCCAATTTTTCAGTGCAGTAGGATCTCCACGAATCAGAATATATTGTTGTTCCTCTTTCGATATGTTTCTTAACAGCATATAATATAGTTTTCATGGATCCGTTGGGTACTTTCAAAAGGAAACATTCATTTGTTTCACGGCAAACTCACCAAAGATCCACTGTTGAGGTAGAATCAGTCCCGCATTGTTTTTTCGTTTCGTGAACATACTTTCGTCAACTTCGACGATCATACCAAGTCCCCCTATTTTCGGTTGTTGACGTTTAACCAAATAATCCACACCGACTTTGCACATGTAATTATTCCAGTCCACAAATGTTCCATGACTGACTTCCAACTGGTTTTCGCACCATTTAACTGAAGTTAGTTCTTCACTCCAAGAATAAATAAACCTCAAACACTTCAAAAAATTCAATTTCGATGAATCAAACCATGTGTCTTTCCAGATACCTCTTTTACAGCAACAAGTTGAAAGGTTGCAATGCCATTGAATATCTTCTCCAAAATACTATTTCATTACATGATTATTATTACATGTAGCAATTTCAGGCAAAACGCCTTTCGTTTGAAAAAAGCAGACAGCTTCTTTTGTTCTGGGCAAATCCCAAATTTTCATTGCTTTTTCATCCATTTTTAAAGTTTTACGAAAAAGAATTGAATATTAAAAAAATGGCCGCGACTAGTTCTGAAAAAGTGCCGATAAAAGGTTACCAGAGAAGATATTCCATTTCGCTTCAGTTGTACTATTTTTGGCGAATTTATCGCAGAGGAAATATTCCACTTGGCATTGGTTGTATTATTTTAGGTGATTTTTTTACTTGCGCCGGTAAAATAGAAAAGTACCATATTTCTTTTTTTAAAAAAAATATTTCCAAAATGTATGAATAAAAAAGTTTCAACAAATATCACCACTGTATAAGTTTGACATTTACAGTTTCCTATATGGTACTTTACAATCAAAATAAATATAAAAACACTTAAATTTTTTTAAAAATTATTACCGTAAAATCTTGAATATAATACATACCCCCCCCCCCCTATTTTGGTCCATAAAAATGAGGGTGTGTATTTATGCTCGTGAAAAAATTTTAAAAAGGTTTTCAAACATCAAACAACGAATATGCAGCAACTGTAAAAGATTGTTGCAACACGAGTGCTGTGCAGGTGTTCTTTTAACAACAGCTCCCTTAAAAAAGTGATGGTTCCTGGTTGTTGCTAGTACAAAAGTTTATTATTTTATTTTATTTAAATCCCTAAAAGTGCCTTCAAGATGATCCTATGTAGAAGCAGAAAAATTATCAATTATTAAACGTCAGATGAGGATGGTGATATATATCATGGCGGAACCAATATTTATGACTTGGACGCTACAACAATAGATTAGCTGTGTTCTAGTGAAAACAATTAAGATTGATAATTTGACAGTATCATTTGTTTTGTGTTAAAATTTAAGTTTTTTCTATTGAATTTGACATTTTCATTTCTTTTTATTAAAAATTTCAATTATGTTAAGAAATGCTTGTGCAATTTTTCAATAAAATATTGAAAAGTTATGGTTGCATGTTATATTCAAATTTTAACTTTTTCCTGAAATTAAGTGCCAAATCGAGTATGCGTATTACAGTCCAGATTTTTCGGACAATTAAATCTTTAAGAAAATGATGTAACCATAAGATTAGTTTTTGAACCACAATTGAAAATGCTATGCATAAATTAGAAAAATTCCATTTTGGTCATTTTGAAATTTCCAAATTTTCATTTCTGTTAACATTTTATCATCTGCCGCCAAAAATAAGTGGGTTCAATCATAAATAAATCGCTGTTTCTCATAAATTCACTATCTCTTACTCTCGTTACTTCATAGCAATCGTAAATCACCACCTGTGAAAATACGCAAATTACGCAATGATGTAATCATCCGGGTTGTTGGCACGCGTATCTTTTGATTGGACGTTTTGTTCTGACACGTGTAAGTAGACACGTGTGATGAACATTTTTCAGTAGTGAGTGTGCTAGCGTACGGATGATAAGCTGCCAAAAGTTAATACTTATGCTATTATTTTCGGAGCAAGTTATGCTCGATTTTAATGATGTTTAATAAATGTATTGTTTTTATGTTAATATCTTGGCTGTCTTTCTTTACGGGCCGGGCATACACTGCACTCTGCTACAGCTATTTTTTTTTATAGCTGTTAATTTCTATCTGCAATTGAATAAGAAGTCAAAACCACTTACAAATATGTAAATATCAGGTACTTTAATAAAATTGAGGGAAACCCAAACACAAAGATTCACAAATGAAAATACAAATTCTTGAAATTGTCAAAAGTATAACTATTTTTGGCACTTTTCCATTTCTAAGGCGCAAATGATAAAGTCGCCAAAAATGATACAACCAACGCCAAACGGAATATGTATATACTGCGTGTTGTCACCAAAAAAGTCTGCTTGATGAGATTTGCACTGGCAAAATGAAAAGCATCTTATTTTTTTAATTCTATTTTCAGTCATTAAATTATTGAAGGAAGCTGATTTAATAGTTATGTCTTTCTTAGTTTTAAATAGTTAATTTTTTTTAATTTAGTAAGTTTTTGGACTCTTATGGATTACAGGAAACTCATAGTTTTATCTAAATATTTTTCAATTTAGAGAGCATTTCAATTTCGATTATTAACAAATTTTGTAAATTAAAATGTTTTTGTTTTTTAAATATTTAAAAATTCATTAATTATTAGGACCATTCTGATTGATTTATAAAGTTACAATTATATTTTCTTTAATTAGTGTGTGTTCTGAGTTACAGTTCTTACTGTTTACAAAATTAACACCTATTTTATCATGCTTTTACTTGATATTATATAAAATTGCATGTTAAAATGCTTCACTATATTATTACATTAGCTAATGTAGCAGTTCTCATCATTAACTAAGCAGAAAGTGGAAAATATATACTCAAAACATTGTAACAATGTTAAGTTGCCAAATGGGAATGGGGTCATGTACATGAGAATTCTTAAAAAAATTTTAAAGGTCAAGCATATTTAATTATAAATTTTTTTTAAAAAAAAAAAACATTCATCATTAAAAATATGCATTTTTAGAAAAAAGTAAACATTTTTTTTTTAATGTACCTTGGCTTGGTAAATGAAGTTTTGGATTACAATCAGAAGAAGGTCCAGGAAGAGATATTGCTTCAGATGACAAGGGTGGAAAATTACTTGTTTCAAGTTTTGGGAAATCATCCCTTCCTATTGTAGGTTCTGTCTTCAACTTATTTTCAAGTGATGATGCAATAATACCTCTACCTCTTCCCCTTCCTAAGAAAAAATTAATAAGAATGCATAAATTTAAAAATAATGCAGAACAAAACTTTTCAAACAATCAATAAATATTCAAATAAAAAAGTAATGAAGATACATAAATGTAAAATGTATAAATACAATAGTAAGCAAACAGTATTTGGTACTTAATCCTAACAAAAATAAAGTAAAAAGTATTGATAGAACAATTTATAATTCTTATACAGATTAATTATAAAAGGAAACGCATAGATATTAAAAGAATATGTAACAAATTTCATTAAATGAGCAATTTTACAAAAATTGAAATTACAAGCTGTGTCAAGATGAAAAATTATAAAAGTGCATTTCCTCTTAAAAAAAAAAAAAAAAAAAAATGTTAAAATAAATACAGTAATATGCAATGAAATATTTAATACTCCGATAACCAGCTTTATAATGACAATTATAGCAGTCTGTCAAAAGCATACGTGAAGCAAATGTAACAATAGAAATTCATAAAGAAGAAATCTCTGAACATACACAGCATGATAACCTTTTTTTCTACAATTAGGTCACAATATCAACACTGAAAATAAGCATGCTCATTCATTTGATGCTTTTCTTACACATATTGTGGTAAAACAACATAGTTTATGAGTTTCTGGATAGGTTTCATCAGTTGTTTTTTTTAGGGGAGCTCTTATGATTTTAGGAATAGTTTTCTCAGAAAGACTTATAAATCTACTATAGCTTATAGAAAAGGATGCTTTAATAATTTCTCTCGAAAGAATTGAATAAATTTTCTGGAATCTTAAACTGTAAATCTAAAATTTTCACAAATAAAAAAATTTCGGAAAAATCATTTATATTATAAAAATGTAATACATTTGACAGAAAATATTAGGAATTTCTAAGTATTTTATTTTTGGGACTTAAGAAAAATCATCCGTAGGAGCTAATTTCATGGGATGCTTATTAACCTTTTAATGGCTATGAAAGAACCCAGCTCGCATCTGAGTAGCACACTATAATATGTGCACAGGAGAGTTCAAGTTGTCTGAAGTATTTCGATCCAAATGGTTGCAGATGAACTCTACTTGCATAGTGAAACTTCCCTTATGCAGGCTGATAAATGGACTAAATTCATGTGACGTCATGATCATATGATAACTTGACCAC
>BMAW01096502.1:0-10636 GCA_019974015.1 Nephila pilipes
AAATGTTGAATCACCATTCTCAAATGTTAAAACACTTCATATGGATAGCCTTAACGAACATACAGATAAATGTAGATACATTTATCTGATTTCGAAGTTTTATCTGAAAGGAGCCATAAATTCAACTTCAGCATTTAGAAATAGCGAACTTGGAGATGTACATTCATTGGCGAGGTTGTCCATTAACTAATCTACTTCTACAGGATTATTTTTAAAGCATTCAACGTAAACATGTACCATTTTTCATGCAACACTTTTACCAATGATTAGTCAATAATGTTGCAAAATTTATGTAATTATATTGGAGCACCAATGTGTAAATATATTAATGTATTCATACAAAAAATTAGTTTACTGAATTTATATCCTCTTTGCAAAATTAGTTGGTATTTTGACACAGAATGCAAATCAGATTTCTAACCAACCATTTATTCTAAGAACAGATTTATCGCCTAAGAGGAAGGCTAATATCTCAACGATAACCAGAGAAACGTTGTCATCTTTCATAACGCCATCATTTCTTAAGCAAACTCACTTGATTGAACAATTTTTACAAAAGAAAATTGGTAATAACTTGCAGTTCTTAAGAAGTATGTAATTGATTGTACAACGGCTTTTGAAAGTAATATCAATACATGTGAAAATATATAGCTAAACATTATAATTAATGTCGTAAAATTATTCGTTTCATCAAGCAATTGAACAAAAAAATTCACAAACAAAGTTATGAATTAGTAGCCACAACTTTTCTTCAGTTCTTGTTCATAAGCATCGAACTTCCAACAAGGCACTTCTGTGACTGGTACCTCTTCATTGTGTTCATTCCACCATATATGGCGAGTTCATTCCACCATATGTGGCGAGTTCATTCCACCACATATTATTAATAGGATTTCATTAGAATCTGCTGCCCTGGAAACTAAATCACCTGCCTATTTTTGGAAAAGGCATAATTCCAAATGTAATTGTTACAGACAGCTTGGATCTGTACAATTTTACTACGCTTGAGCCAATTCAAAGCAATAGTGGAGCGTGATCCACCGAATTCCGATAACATCTGGCCACAGCCAGATGTTATCAGAATTCGGTGGAACAAAATAGCCTCTACATTTTAATTAATTTTAATGATAGTAATGCCGCACATAAGACTGAACATAGTATTGTAACTCCCATCATGTGAAAACCTCAATTTTTGCTGGATAAAACTTAATTTCAAACTCTCTAGATCTAGAGAGATATTTCCTATACACTGTAATTCACACTTATGCATCGAAAAATCCATGCATGTCTATCTAAACTTCATTCGTTAAAACTAATATGACAATGTTTATTTCCTTCACTTCTGAAAAACCAAAAAGCTTTCCATTCTTAAAATACGTTTCGTAGGAGTCGTTTGCTATAGCCTTACTTAAGTTACTAAAAAGTTTGTTTGAAAATCGTTGCTTTTCTAAAAGATAGACTAATTAAACCTAGTGGGTCAAACAGGGTCGCAATTTCGGATAGAACTTCTTTTTTCGAAATAAGGTTGTAGCAATTAAAAAAATGAAACTTACGCTGCTACAGAAGAAGTACATATGCGCCAAATGCCAGTGAACAACAGTTGTTTAGCGTAAAGCCTTCTCTTTAGAATGCAATGCATCTCGTTTTTGTAAGCAAATCCTTATAGCCATAGCATTCGTTCGCATGAAAGTAGTTTTTTTTTTGTTTCACCAAAAAAATGATAAGTGCAAAAAAAGCAACTAATTATTGTGAAGTTCGACATGGAACTTGGAAAGACCGCTACTGAAACTTATAATTTATTGATTATAGTGTATGACAATCAATGTTTATCGCATACACGGTTTTTGAAAGACTTAAGCAATTTCTTAATGGCCGAGAAGACGTTGAAGATCATTCGTGTCCGAAACGCCCTTCCGCGTTAAAAATGGATGACAATATCGAAAAAATTGATAATTTGGCTGAATGTGACTGTCAGTTAAGTTTTCGGGCGATTGCTCAGACTGTAAGAATTGTCAAGGAATCCATAAATAAATAATAATTAAAATCTGCATAGTAATTTTTTGCTTGTTAATATCTGCATAATAATTTTAACATGCAAAAAGTGTGTATCAAAAATACTTACGTTTGAATAACATGAAGCTTGCAAAAATGTTTGTACTGACACTTTGAATGCCCCTGAAAATAACCCACATTTTCAGGAAAGATTTATAACTTGTGCCTAATCATAACTTTTTAGTTATGATTCTGAAACGAAGGGCCAATCCATAAACTGGAAGAGCCCATCTTCACCGAGAGCCAAAAAAGTTTGAATGACAAATCGAAATTCCAAACAATGATGATTGGATTTTTTCGATATTCATAGGATTGAGTACCTTCACTGGGTTCCTGAGAGTCAAACTATTAATCAACATTGCTATTTTACCTTTCTTTCTGAATTCCTCGAAAGAATAAGGAGAAAACAACCCGAATTACGGGAAAAAATTTCACGGGTTCTCCCTCAAAATAAAGCTCCGGCTCATTCCTCATTTTCTGTCAAGAGGTTTCTAGCCAAGTCAGCACCTCAGTGTTAGACCATTCGCCATATTCACCGAATCTCTCACCATGCGACTTTTATCTGCTTGCTAAATGGAAATCTGCATTAAAAGGAACAAGATTTGAGTCCCATGAAGCTGTGAAAGAGAAAGCGCTCGCGCCTTTAGGGGCTGACAGAAGTAGACTTCCAGCATTGTTTTGAACAATAAAAGATTCATATGGAGCGTTATAGAGATAGAGGAGGGTTGTATATTAAAGGTGATAATAAGTAAACATGTAGGAAATCAAAATAAAATGCTTTACGCAGCATCAGTCTCGTCATATAATAGCCACACTTCGTATGTTTAAACACGTGGCTATAGAAGAGTATTTTGAAGGATTTTACGTGCAATTAATAAAATAGATACATAGTTTCTTGATTTCAGATAAGTAATTTATTTATTTATTTTATTATTATTTTTTTCAAAAGCAATATATTTCGTTTGTCTAAGGTTTTGCCAGCTCTTCACTGTTGGAAAATTCAGCTTCACCAAGGGCTTCAATATACCAATATGTTTGCAAAAAAAATCCTTTCAGTTTTTATCGTTGTTGAAATCTGTACAAATGCTTTTGTCGTGGATTCAACTCTATGAAATTGCTATAGTAAACTTTAATATAGGCTTAAACAAATTATCGTTGCAAATTTTTAAACTAAATTTATATCCCCATCCATCATATTCTTAATACAACAAAAATTGATTGTAACAGCTCGGAACATTTAAGTAGTAAAAAATTCCTAGATAATGAGTAGAGTACGAATTACTTAATACAATTGGCCATGCAACAAATCTTTTTACTTATATAAAGATTTAATTTCAGATTCTTTATGTTTATGCTATACAGAAATGACAAGTCAATTTCATTTATTTGTCAACGAATTTTTTTCATTTCGCGGTGTGCTCTAATTATAATACTAGAAGACATATTCTTTGTGTGCTAATTCAAAAACAAAATATTGGGTAAAAATTATATTAGAAAGAATATTATAAAATTATAAAATGAATATTGAGTAAATATCATTTCATGTATGCAAGTATTAGTCCCTTTAATATATATTAAAATACAATTATTAATTTTTTCTTAAAGCTGTAGAACATTAAAAATCTATTTTCTAATAGAATTTTTCACATACTAAATAAACGTAACTAAGTATAAGACACACTTTTATAAGACTATACTTACACACACACTTTTCGCGTATTAGACAATCAAAACTACCTAACTCAGCAATGCATCTATTATTCAACAGAGAAGGACATTTAACGAAATACTGTAAGTTGTGTATTACCACATCAAAAGGAGTGCCAATAAAATTATGTTACTAAGTTTATCGACTCGTTAAGACTGTTGTTTCATCACTCGAATCAAACTTGTCAGAACGGATATTAAGGATTTAGTTGTGGCGACATTATCATCTATGTAGCGATGTGAAGCTCAAATAATTTTATCATTAATGAATATTGTAAGGGGATTATTATGTTTCTATCTCTCTCAAACATTCAAACCTCGATGATAGTGAACGATAGCAAACATAAATATAAACCTTGTTTATCTTTCAAAGGAGTGCATTCGTTATGCTAGAGTGTATCTTTTTAATCTATGAATGTGGAATATGAAAAATATTTCGTAAGATTTAATAATCTATGCGTTAATTACCTTCACTCACATTCTAGAATGTTTCTATTGAAGCTTAATTGCCTGATTCAGGGTTATAATAAATTTCATAACTGTCTTCTGTAAGTGCATTTCGAGAAAATCTCGGCGGGAGACAATGTCGCTAATGATTTATTTAAATAAAAAAATATGTTTTGCTTATTACCATTTACAAACATGTAAACGGGAATAGAATAGCAGTTAAGACTAGATGCAGCTCGTTAGCTAGAAATAAATTTAACACCTTTTCGAATGAACATTCAGCAATGTTAAATACATAAATACATAACTGAAAAACATTCTGTCAAATACATAACTGAAATGGAAATTTCAAATGCAAATGAAACATTTACTCGTAGTTCAGAATTTTCTATTATTCTCAAAATAATTGACATAATTCCTATTTTCAGTTTGGATGAGCCAGATTAAAGAATTAATCATTGGACTGAATAAACCGACTCAATGTTCAGCGATTACGCACAAATTGACTTATTAATAGAAAGTGATTTTATTTTCTTTTTTGAAAATTTAATGGGAGTCCAAATTCAAATTGATGATGGAAAGCTGATATTACAAAACACCATATTCGATTATTTAGTTGCAGGATCACTTCCTTAATTAATCCAACAACATTAAAGCTGCCTGTTAAACGAAGGTAAATTAGATCTGAAGCTTTGCGCCGAAAAATCTAAGCAATTGCATCAAAACAGTTTTCAAAAAACTTTTTTTTTTCGAAAATTGGATCTTTTCTACAAGATTGCAAAATAGAATAAAAAAAAAAAAGGAAGAATAGTTCTACGAAAAATAATTTTGAGATCTTAGGAAATAGTAACGAGGCAAGAAGATTCATCGTTCAGCTACCATTGTGAGGTAATGGAGAATCAAGCATGTTTTAAATTGCTTAGCCAGTACTTCTTTGTTAAAAATAAAATCATATCGTAAATATGTAAGTAAATGGTTCTGCAATACTTGATATCCTCTCTATTTTAACCTGTACTAAGTAATTCAGATTCATTCTTAACAGCTAAAGACCTAGTCGATTTAAGTAGTTGCGACGATGACTATTGCGATGTAAAACATTAGTCATTGGAAACTTTAAAAAAAATTTTGAAAAAAGCAATCCTTAGTAAATAAAAAAATAAACTGGGATAGTTCAAAAGTCTTGCAAAACATTAAAAAAAATGTTTTTCTTCAAGATGAAAACTTTCAACTATAGTTAAGACTTTCTGCTCCATTACTCAATGTACCATAGCATTAAAGCAGGTACATACGAGTATAAAAGTGAACAGGGTTATTTTATTCCTTAAACTTAGGAGAAAAATAAAAAAAAATATTAAATACTTAATTTTTTAAGCATCTTTCAAAATCAATAATACATCTAATTCTCGTTCTGTTTCAGGAAACATTTACTTCAATATGTCCCTTCTGTGCATCGGTTTTTCAAAATTTGAATTTCAAAATTATACAAATTTATATTTTATATTTGTTTAAAAAAAAATATTTCTGTTGAAGAATCATTGAAAGATTTTCTTTAATATCCATAAAGCAATACTACTTTTTTCATTGCTTTTGAATTTCGCAATCATACAACGTGACGTACTACACTGGTATGATACCCAGGGTCTTTTTTTATTGAAAAAGCGCCCGTCTTTGAACCTCATTCAATTTGGGAAAGCTCAAATCGACATTAAAATGCATATCGTATCAATTAGAAGAAAAAGTGGGACTCTCAAGAATGTTCATAAGGTATTCAAGAACGCAAAATTACATCATTTACTTCCCTGAATAAGGAAATATTTTATATCAATTCAAAGTAAGGCATAGATTTAAGAAATGTACACGAAAAACCTTAGAAAAAAGGATGCTAAGAATGCATGTAAAATTATTTTGATAATTATTTTTACTGTACCATATCAAGAATTCTTTTATATTACTTAACATAAATATAGTTAGGTTCAGATTTCTAAAGACTCTCATTTATTTAAAACCTTTCTGCGAAATGTGACTGTTTCCTCTACAAAATGTATTGCAGTAGTATATTAATGTACTTCGTAATAATGCCAGTATTTAATACCCGAAATATATAAATTTTGAACTGTCATTTCACTAGAAAAATGCTATTACAATAGACCTTGTGATTATACTCTATTTTAAAATGCCCGGACAACTTTTGAAGAGGTGCTTTTCAGTTTTGTAATAACCACATCACGTCACGGAAATAGTTTAGAGTCCAGTTTCATTTAACACGCAGTTTCCATCATTACAGGAATCTTTTTAACAGAATCGGGATGAGATTGATTGATTGTTAATTAACGTCACGCTTGGAAGCAACACGAAAGATATTGGTGATGAACCTAGTAATTTGGAACCCCGAGAAAGTGACGAGGAAGACATCTGAACTTCCACGGGATGATTTAAAGCCTTGATAGACTTAACATGCATCAGTTTCAGTACACGATGGGTCTTCAGTGAGTCAGGATTCGAACCCACGACTCGATAGAAAGAACAATGAATGAGTCTATGGCCTCTCAGTTACTGCTACCATGAACCATAATTGAAACTAGCAGCTTAGCTTGAACTAACACTGTGTACTACAAGTAATGCTGTGTACTGTTTACGAGTAATAATGACAACTAAAAATTGTGACTTCAGAATTTAGTAAATATTTTATTCGTAATGGTACTTTTTTCATTAATCGTTACAAATAATTAGATTAACACCGATGGCAGAAATATGCTTTCCTCATACACCGACTCTCCAAAAATCTATTATTATTATTTTTTTTTTTAAAAAAAACGTTGTTATAGATAAACAGTTATTTTATTGTTTTATAAATTCTTACAACAATATTAAATTAAATTAAATAATTAAAAAACCAATAACTGAAATGTTTTCCTTTGTTTTTTTTAATCTGCATAAACTACAATGAAAAAAATATAACCGTGTAAAGAAAAACAAAAACTAATGAGTGTGTTATAATAATTTACCTAAAGAGTTTTAAAAATTGTATGATGCTGAATTTTTGTGTTCTGTCTTAAAATCTGATTAATCTAAAGCAACAAAAGAAACATTTCCAGCATCAAACGCTTAATTGAAGAGGAAATGTAATAAATAATGTTTAGATAAAGTCTTGTAATCTAATAATTATGTAAAATTAAACTTACTTAACAAATAATTTATAGGAAATATTCAATGCATTAGTTCATTTTTATGTAATTTATGTCAATAATTATACTACAAACAAAAAATTCAAACGAAGAACGAAAGATTATATTACCAAACAAATAAAAAAGGGAATCTAAATGAATAATAACAACAAAAATCAAAATGTTTAAACAAAAACTGTGCAAAAGTACAAAACTGAGAGTTAAAAAAATTGTAAGCAATTAGGAGGGGGAAAAAACCAAAAATAAAAATAAAAAAAACTATAATGTTTCCAAATTCTGAATCTAGCATAGGATAGATCTTAAAATATAAACTCTTTTTACAGGCCCAACATTCTCCTACAGAAAATTGTTGTAGAAAAAAAGGAACTACCTTAAACGGTAACGGCTTAAATTACGAGGTACTTATTAAAAATTATTAATTTATCCTCTCATCATAATTAAAATAAAGTTAAAATCATAATTTATGAAATTTTCAAAATTAAGAATTTGCTATCTAAAATTAGGATCAAGGCAACAAAAGCCTGGGTATTCGACAGAGTGAGGAACTTTCGAAACAAACATGGAGTACAAGTTGTGAAAGCTCTTACTGCCATTGGATGCTGTAGTCGTAAGCTAAGAAGCATATATAGCAATAGGTGAGAGATGATCATGGGGTAGGACTTCAGTTTGAAGGCGTAACGATTTCGGGAACACTGTTGTCCGAGGGAATTAGAGAGAGGTTTAAAAAGGAAGTTTAAACTCAATTAAAATTAAATGAAATTTTTAAGAAAAGCCGTTATGATACCAATTTTAGGGAAGATACTGTTTTTTAATAGAGAAATCTTTAAAACGCGAGGAGAATGAGGTTAAAAAGACAGAATTAAACGAAAAGAACTGCAGCGCCACTAGTGACGCCTGGTGGTCAAAATTGATTTTATTCGAAAAAATGGTATTACAACATTAAAACTTCAAAATTTTCTAGTCAAAAAGATTTTGAAAATTTAGAAAGTTGTCGACAGTGATGCACGAAGCCCAATTCAACTGTGGGACATTGCCACTTAATGATATGAAGTCCTGAAAATTTAAAAACGCGCAGGATATCGCTATTGAATTGCTTCAATGCAATTCAAAATATTTTAAATATTCAGTACTTTTAGTACTGGGAAATGTTGATAAAGGTGGCCCAGTGCAGCCCTTGGTCTTTTTTGCGATGATGCAATGGTTGAATCATACGCTGGGGGATTTTGAAGCAATTCATTAGGAATTTGAGGGATCCTGTTGAAAAAGGTAAAAGATTGTTTTTTAATGAACTCTAAAATGGGTTCAATTTTCAGATCATTATGTAGGACTTCGTTCCTGACGAATCAAGGAGCATTAATCATTTTTCTGAGTTGAATATTTTGTAAGACGTGCAGATGTTTCAGATGGGTGGTTGCCGCTGACTCCCATATGGGCGAGCCATACAACATGATTGGTCTCAAGATGGACTTGTAGAGCAAAATTTTGTGCCAGATAGCCAGCTTGCTCTTGCGAGAAATCAAGCGCGTGAGCAATCGGTTCATTCCGCAAGCCTTTTGGTAGGTTTTTCGGATATGGTGAGCAAAAGTCAATTATGAGTCAAAAATTAACCCTAGGTACTTGTATTTAGTGACCCAGGGGAAAGGGTTGATCGAAAAAGGTGACTGTTGGTAAATTGCCAATACACCATTGTTTCGTAAAGAGGAGGCAAGCGCTTTTAGATGCATTAACTTTAATTTTCCAGTTAATGAACCAGAGCTGTAATCGAGAGATATATTTCTGAAATTTTTGCAATAATTTTCCAATTGCAGATGTCTTGGGACATGATGGCAGTGTCGTCGGCATACATCACCATATGTATGTTGGACGCCTTAGGGATGTCATTTACGTACAAGGAGAAGAATTTTGGACTTAAAATCAACCTCTGTGGTACGCCACTGAGAATTGGTCTGGGGGAGGAGACTGCATTTTCAACTCTTCCCGGGAAACTAAGAGAGTTCAGGAACGAGTGAATAATTTTGATTAATTGGTCCGAGATGAATAGTTGCATTATTTTCGAAATGAACCCATCATGCCAAATTTTATCAAAAGCTTTGACAATATCAATAAAAAGCATACCCGTGGCTTTTTTTATTGGAAAAGCCGTTTTGGACCGTCTCAGTGACCCTGAGTAACTGAGTTAATGTAGAGCACTTGGGGACGAAGCCATGCTGCTCTGGAATAATAATATTCCTGACTAAGCAGATTGGTCCAGGCGATTCAGAATAACATATTCATATGCTTTGGGGCGATAATTTTGTAGATTTGTATCATCAGAATTCAGCTTGAGAATTGAGACCAACACGGCAGTCTTCCAAGCCTTTGGAAAATGGCAGTTCTCTATCAAATAATTTAAAAGCAGCGTAAAAAGAAAATAAATTTTAATCGTAGATTTTTAAGGATATGATTTGAAATAAGATCCAATCCCGGGGCTTTCTTGACTTTAGTTCTTTTGATAAAGTCCAAAATTTCGCTAGCCTGGACTGGTTAAAGGTCTAGACAAGTGGAAGACGTCAAAAATCTTTGGACTTTTCGTTTAGTATGTTCTGAAAGTCTGGGATTATCGTCAGCATTTGGTTCAAATTGTTTTTGAAGGTTGTTCGCTATAGGAACTACCTTAAAGCATTTTTATAGCGTATGACCAATCAAAGAAATATATATATATATATATATATATAATATATATATAAGAAAATTCCGTCTTACTACTCACATATTTGAATCTTCATTTCTTTGAATTTTGTAAGTAATTTTTATATTTTGATCTGTTGATAATTTTTAGAATGATAGATTTTATTTTGTAAATTTTATCGTTGAAATTTTTTGCATTTTTTAATCATTGAACTCTTTTGTAATTTGGATTTCCCAATTCAGCCTACCAGGAATTATAGATTTTATTTTTGTAGATTTTATCGCTGAATTTGTTTGCATCTTTTAATCATGAACTCTTTTGCAATTTGGATTTCCTAATTCAGCCTACCAAGTCGCAAAGGGGGAAGGTTGGTACCATTAAACTAGTTTAACCCCGCTTAATCGGTCCTCAGCCCGATATTGCTTTTTGACTTGCTGGGTTCCTTATTTTCATTTATTTTTCTTTCATTGTTACATTTCTTTTTTGGATTTTTGTCCTTTTAAATTTTTTTAAATTATTCTTTCATAAATTTTCAGTATATATATATATATATATATATATATATATATATATATAT
>BMAW01096506.1:0-14625 GCA_019974015.1 Nephila pilipes
TATTAATGCCTTATTTTATTTAATATTTGCCAATTCCCTGGTTAATGCGAATTTTGAAAATTCCGGACCGGCTCTGATACCAAATTAATCTGATTTAATAGGGTTTTACTGAATTGAGCTATAAAAGAATATAAAAATAAGTGCATAGAATTTTATACTTTTTTTTAGTGACTAATAAATAAGCCTTGAGATACGTCGAGATTAAACTGCAGTTTTGTAGTTCAGTGCTATACGAGCATTACTAAAATCACGACAGTCTAATGGCAGGTTCGTAAGCCCAATGCATCGGACAGAAGGATATAGAACATTAAATTTAACTGAATCTTCACCCACGAATCTAATTATCTTCGAGAATGAAGCACCAGTTCAGGCATTGGTGGTTCAAAATGACAAGGGTTCTTGCCACTGGTTTACTTGGCATAGTTCCACAATTCCTGGTGATTAGAGAATGATTGATGGTGAATATATGAGACATAAAATACTGTGAAAAATTGAAATAAACCCTTTGGAGGTTGTAAACGAATTCAACTCGCATACAAGCAATCCCCATAATGAGTATTTTTGTGTCCAAGTAGGCACTGACAAAATTAGTGCAACATATTTTGGCTTTAATGCGCACAATTGAGTTTGAATCCATGAACTTTAGTTTGTCCTACTATCAAACATACACTTTTCAGTATCAATGCAGGCTTAAAAAAACACAATGACCTTCAGTAGGAGAAAAAGAGAAAGAAGGCGGCCTTTTAGTGTTTCAGGAAAAAGGCATGTTTTTGAAGGCAACACATACAAGAATAGAAGAGGCTCTTTCCCACAACCACCAAAGGGTTAAACGGTTTCGAAACAATAAGAGTCAACAATAATACACACAATAAATTAAAAAATAATAAATATTTAACCTGAGAGTAATTTTTTTTTAAATAGAACTATGAATCTAATCATAACAATCCATATCTTTCAAGCAAAGCTTGGAATTTCTGTGAAAATTGAGAGGTGCATGCCACAAGTATTCCTTCGGAACAGGTTTGGGACACCCTTCAGTAATTATTTTAATCACCAAAGGATAAAACTCGTCTTCTTCGACGTATTCTTTGTAATCTTGTGGACTCGCCTCCCAGAACTCTCTGAGGAGTCCCACATAGTCATAATCTCTCCATTCGGGAACGATTTTCTGACAGATGATGACGTGCAGCAAACCCAAGAAATTGGATTCCGCCAGATCGTCCCAGTCCAGCCTTTCCATAAACTGGTCTTGTAGCGGCCAGTCCAGAACTATTCTCAGGGCGTAGAAGGGTTCCATTTCAAACACCTCTTCTATTTGATTCTCATTCAGTTTCGAGAGGCAGGCGCGCAAGTCTTGTTTATTTGGCTCATTTTTCATCGTATCAATGAACAACTCCAGTGCATGTTCATATGGCAGCTTTGGCAGTATGGAACACACTAGATGAGCGTCGTCGAAACATTCCGGTAGCAAGTCGTGCACAAAACCTTCGGGGTCCTCAAACCTGAAGCCACGTCGCGACCACTGGACCCACAATCTGGCTATTCGTATGCAGGGTAACTCCCCTTCAGTTTCTTCGAGAATAGCGTCCCTTTCGAATCTTGGCATTTCTTTCCAGAGGTCGTGAACAGCCTCTTCTATCCAGTAGTTACACGCCAGCACGAAGCGTTGGCTTATGTTGAAATTAGTGCATTTGACCAGCACCCTCGCAGTTTCGTACCTGTCGATGGTCCCTACGTTTTTCCAACGGAATTTAATAGGTTTAAAAACACTGGAACCCAAAATGTCTACGTGGTCATTTCGCCACTTCGAGATCTGGTAACTCGTGGGTTTCATCAGACTTATGATCTGTCGTTGTATTGTCCCTATGGCAACGTAATGCGTCGTCAGGAATTGTTTGATTGTCGACTCCCATTTCTCGTGAGGCAAACAGTACAATGGAGTGTTGAATTCAGCTTCCACGTTCCACACGACGGGGTCGGTGTACACAATTCTTGCAACTTTTGTCAGACACATGTGCATCAAGGATGGCATCGAATTCATTTTTTCGGCACGAAATGCGATCGATTACGATAAATAAAACATAGATTTATATCGATGCGTCTAGTCTGATCAATCAATATTCATTGAAATATCCAGAACATTTTTGTTCTTGGGTGATTGATATAAATGCTATTCCAAAGACGGAGATTTGGAGTACCTCCATATTTTTCTTCCAGAGAAAAACTGCAAACGAAAAGTAATAATTATTAATAGTAAGCAGTCAGATTATAACAAATGCAATGTTTTACATTAAAAAAAGAACTCACTAATCAAGCCTGAATTTTGAATGCTTTTATTCGCATTCATTATGTAAAAAAAATTAATGCATTCTTAAAATTTGAACAGCAACTCATGTATAATATGTGTTCTAAAATTCTTTCATGTGGCTTTTTAATAAATGTATGGCTTTTTTTACATTATAATATTTTGTATGTTTTAAATAATGATAAATGTTTCTTAATTTGAATGGTTAAGTTAGTATTTTTACTAAATGTTTCAATTAATTACGTAATATTTGTAATTTTTTAGTTCTAATATTTTTATTTTAACTTTGGCTTTTAATAATTGAAATTTAGAATGATTTTATATAATTTAAATTTTGTCTAATTAACATTGTACACACACACACCTATGTGTGTTTAATGATTTCACACAAAAAAAATTAATTTTCTAATTTTTCCCATTCTATAACTCATTAGTAAAGAGTTCATTTTTATTTATTGCTATAATTCTAAATTATCCTTTAATTTCTGTGATTATGCACTCTTAAAATCTGCTGAATCAGCTTTTTCATAGTCATAAATAATACCAACTAGACTGATAGATGTCATCAAAATCCCTAAGAATCCATGTGATCTGAAGAAATCTCTATTTTTAAATTCGAAGGCAAGATAAAATTCTCTCCCTGATGTAATCGAAGGCAAAGCTATGTCTCTTGCATTACCCATTTTAATAGTGTATATATTTATTGCCTCTCTCTCTCATCAAAATGAATATAAAAAGTCTTAATTGAAAAAAGGAGTTCTGAATACAACCATGAATTTTAGGTCCCATTTATATATATCGATTAAATTCATTTTAAATATATAGCAGCAAAAACTTTGTAATTTATTTAGGAATGATTAAACTAATATCAGAGACAAAAGTAAGTAAAACCGATTATTAACTTGCATACAGTTCTTCAGTTTAAAAACAATAATAAATCTGATAAAAAATAATGAATTAAGTCAATATGATGTGTGTTAATAGTTTTCATAAACTGCAGCCTCTTAAAAGTTTCATACATTTTTTTAACTTTATTAGTTGCATTCTACAACTCCCACAAATCATCAGATAAAAGTACATTTCCTTCCTGTTATTAGGATTCACATTAAATTTTATATTACTGCATTTTTTACACTAGAAATGCATAATTTACAGCATCAATAACTGATATAAATATAAATTCTGTACACTGAATCCCTCAGTCATTAATTTTTTCTACAGAGTTTATTGGTATATCAGTTAAACCTTACACATAAATTTAAAAAGAGTAAGTTTTACAATACATTTCATTATGAATCACTTTTCAGAGATAAAAATTGTGATTTAATTTTTTTTACTTCATTCACATAACTAGATTTTTAACGTGTCAGTTGTTTTGTTATGAGCTTTAAACTATTATTTGCTCAGTAGTAGTTTGTTTACATTTCAATTTTCTGATCAGTGAAATAATATACATAATCATTAAATTAAAAAAAAAAAAAAAACAGCAACACAAAAGAAGATAATTCTATTTTTAACAGCAAAGCAACAATTATTAATTTCTGCCTAATTTGAAAACAAAATTCATGTGGTTAGTATACGATTTTATTATACTTCAGGCAGGGAACAAATAATTTTCTTCAGCAAATAAAGTGAAAAATTAAAATTGAATCGATAAAAAAACAAATATGCTACAACGTTTTAAACAATAAATACAAAAAACAAATTTAACACAAAAATTGTCATGAAAAAATGCACACATAAACAATATTGTAAGAAAGTAAATGTATCAAAACACACATTAGCAAGTAAAATAATAGCTATTTTTCTTTTTTCAAGAGAACAATTTAATGATTATATAAATTACCAAACTTAACAATAAAATAACAAATAAAAATGCAATAAAATTCCTAAAGATAACAATCTGCTCCATATTGAGTCAATTCTTGTAATATTGACATTAACCGTAGTGCATTCAATAGAACACACACCAATATCTCTATGTCAACCATCTAAGTAAACTGTATATTAACAATTTGATCTGTGATATACAGCATTATTTCCTGATTTCATTCTGTATCAAAGAATAAAAACTGTAGTAGTTATGTCTCAACCACATTATTTTTTTCCTTCGAGAAGACTTCTTTTCTCATGTTTTGTTATAACATGCATGAATATGTGGAAACATCTATACAGTTTTAACATAATTTATGAGGAGAGTTTTTAACATGAATGACTTGACTGAATTGCATGTCTTTCAGTTATTGTAAACTTGCACAATTAAATATTTAATCATTTGATTGAACAAGTTTTTATATTAAAATTTTAAATTTGAATAGCATAACATACATTTGATAATCAAGTTATTCACTGGAAAAAAAATGCCAATAAATATGGTAAGCTATATAACTATGATTCAATGGTTAAAAATTGAATAAGGAACATACCTAGGGTTACCAAATTAAAATTTAAAAAATATCAAACATCTTATCCTTAAAAGCTAAACATTTTGAAAAAGAAGCTATATGAATTTGTTTACAGAAAAAAATTTATTTTTAATGTTGTTATAAATATATATATCATAATTAAAAACAAAATGGCTTCAAATAGTTTTATAATTACTTCTGTAATAAGAGAGCTATAATTCCGATATCTTCTCATCAGACATGAGAAACCTACAATTTTTTAGACCTATGTGGATACTGAAATAAATTCCAATCTTGTAGGTCAAAAATATATACATTCTTTCAACATAGTGTTACGTAATTTTGGTTGCAAATAAATCGTTGATAAGACGCAAAAGCTATAATACTGTATACCATTTTTTGCAATTTCCTTAGTTTAAGAATTACATAAAAACCTTCTACGTACTTGATACTACCTAAATGGAACATAAACTTCTCCATTTGAAGAGCAGAAAACTGGATGAATTTTGAAATCATACAGAGATGATAATTTTTTCAAGTATATATAGTACAGTTTGATTAAAGTGGCTTCAATGTAGCTTTATTACATTATAAATAAATTAAAGGACAATCTTATTAAATTATATTTACATCAAACTTGTCACACTTCAGCATAAAAAAGTTACCTATATCTACTCTGTATTTATGTTGAAGATTTTTGGCACTTCTTAATAGAACCCAATTTCACAACAGGTGTTCAACTATAACTTTGCAAAAAACAACTTCAATTTTTTTTTAAAATGACACATATCTGAAATTAAAGCTTTATACTAGAGTTTTTGTTACTGAATAGATTAGAAGAGAATTCCTTTCTTTGGTCCGTCAAACAACCATAATAAAAATACTCATCTAATCAAATTGCTTCCAGGTATAGAAAAATAGTAGACAAATCTTCGTAATATAAGAAAAAGAAAATCAGTTTTTCAGGATACAAGATTTAAAAAAAAGAGTTGGTGGGTAAGCACAGTCAGTGCCACTTTCTTTTAAAATAAACAACGCCCTGAATGCATTACAGAGGAGCTTATAATAAGTATTTGACAAACAATTATCTAAACTATCATTCTCATCAATTTTTATCACATAAGTTTTAGAATTTTTTAAGTATTTAGTTACAACAAAGCTAAGCTAAATAAACAAGGATAAAAGTTCTATTAATGTATGTGGGGATAGTGTAAAGGTAACTTCCTAATTTAAACTACTAGTTCATAATCAGCAAATTTAGCATTATAAAAAAATACCAGTGAACATAAGCTAATTCAAATTCGATTACTCTTATGGAACTAGACTGTTTTGTAAAAAAACTCCAAATACATGTGAAAAAATTAGCATAAATTTTGTCATTATTTAAGCAGAAGAAAAGTTTTCTTCAATTTTTTTTTTATTTATATTAAAACATATTTTACAAACTCTCCATATCTACCATTCCCATAATGCTGTTATTTAGAGATAAGAAAAGAAATCACAATTAAAGGAGTGGAATATTTATTAAAAAAGTAAGGATACATGGTAACTACAAAAAAAAAAAAAAAAAAAAAAAAAAAAATCACATTATTTAAAGGGTAGGGAGAAAAGACAGATATGTTGTTGTAAACATTGAGATAAACATTATATTGGTCAAAATGTGTGTTCTTGAACCTGAATTTCAAGGTTATATAAAACTATATTAGTCATGGAGAGAGCAGAAGAAATCCTAGTCCACTTGTAGAAAAATAGATAACTTATGAGAAATCAAGCAGATTATTAGAAGACAATCTTGAACGTAATAATAATTGTTATGTTATTATGAATAACTTTAAATTCATTATCATTGTTATGTCATTTTAATACATGCAGAAAGGTTTACATAAAGAGAAAGATGCAGAACAATTTATACTATTTAAGTAAATGCATGCTTATATCAATATAAAAAAAAAGATGATTTCAAAAATAATATTAGTACACCTTAAACAAAGGAGCACATTAATAAATTAAATGACTTCTGTAGGCAAGTAATATTTCCTGATAACATTAATTATATTAATGTTCATCATTTATACGTAAATCTAAGCTTATTCAGCATAAAAATTCCTCCAGAACTTATATAAGAAAACATATCAGATACAGAATATGGTGACAATAACATAATGATTTGAATGTACAATTGAAATCTCAATTAAACTGTATCATTTCCTTATTGAATAAAATTGATTACTTCAACAATTTACAGCAGAATATTTTGGAACTTATGAAAATCAATAATTATAATTTCTAACAATGCTAGTGACTCTAGATATATACTCCTGAAGCTCAGATTAATACGTAAAGTTGTAATATATACCCTCTAATTATCCAACTTGACCTCACAACTATAAAATCATTCACAAATTACAATTTTACAGTGCTTTCAAGCAACAAAGTGGTTATTATTATCACAAAATCATTCACATGCAGCAACCATAACATATTAATTCAGAGCTTCCATAAAAAAATATTTTAAAAAACTTATTGATATGAAATCAATAATTAATAAAATAATTTATTAACTGATTTGCATCAAAAAAGAAAACTTATTCTATCCACACTGGATGAACAACCTTGAGAAAGCCTTGGTTGTAAATTTGATTTTAAATAGCCAGTTCATAAAAAAACAAAAAAATCAGATGTTAGAATGAATCCTATCACTGTACATACTGTGTAAAAATGAGCTTCTAATTAGTAAGAATGATAATTACTGTCCTGTTGTAAGACTCCCAGAAAAAGTTTAAAAACTTAGTTTATATCAAGATTACAATAGGATATAATAAGAAAATTATGATGTGAAATTTACTATCCCAACAAAAAAATTATTGCAATTGAATGCAGCAAAGCTCAAAAATTGTGAAGATCAGGATTTTTTTCAAATTAAATTTAATAAGATAAGCTTCATACTTTCATTCCAAATTGTAGTTCCATTTTACAATAATTAGAATTAAAAGTTATACATTTGTTAGGTATATATAATTTAAGATGGTGAAAATATGAATAAACTTCAATCAGAATAGATTTCAAAAAATAATTTTTTAGATTTTTAAATCATGGAACTATGTCAACAGGTAGCGATTTTAAGTCAATTAATTCTGTCACTTCTAAAATATTTGAATCAAAAGTATATGCAGTATTAATAAACTATACTTCAAGACATATTTTGAATATGTATCAAACTTGGTAATTATCTATTATATTAGAAACATTTTGTGGAAAAATGGAAATGGAACTTTTAAAAAATGTGGTGTATTAAGACACAATCAGCTCATTAAATTTTAGAGGCTGCGATTAATGTGTTGAAAGCAGAATGACAACATCAGTGCTGAATTCATAATATAATTCCTTTTTATAAAAAAGAAAAAATAGCACTTTGATTTCTTTAAACAAAAATAAAACATTATAATTGCTACTTTCAATTAGTTCACATGGATTAACCATTTACTTGTACGAAAAAATAATATATTCACAATTCTTACGCTTAATCCATTTCCCACCAATTCTGGTTTTTGAAGATCTTATAAATTTCAAAATGCATTTTTTGAACAATAAACAATTTGTCCATAGTTATTTCCAGAACAGAAAAAAAAAAAAAAAAAAGATGGGGATGTTGCTCTATATTCCACACAAAAACCATTACAACAACAAATAACGATAATTTTACTACTGATTCTTTTCGTTTGGTGTAAGAAAATGATTTTTTAACTCACGACAGCATTTTACATCGAAACTAAAATAAGAATAAGTTGCTTCAATATTGAAACTCACCAGATTTGTAATCGACTCTCATAAACAATAATATAAACTAAGTTTTTGAAGTGGGGAAAAAAAAGGACTGTTTCGACATCAAACCAGTTATGTTAATAGCATCATAGAAGTGATCAACAGCATGGGTAACGTTATGACTCCTTGACATACCGAAAAAAAAAAGATTGCAGTAAGAAAACATAGGAAGATGCGCGCTCAGCAATAACAGGAAACAGGGTTACCAGTTGAAGGAACTAGAAAAAAGGAAAAATTTTCTGCTAAATCGTCGCCAACCTGGTAATCCCTAGGAAATGGCGCCATCATGTGTGATTAAATAAATTTATTTTATATTATCATTTCTTTTCTGAATTTATTGTGCATTTCACAAACAAGTTCGATCAAATAAGGATAATTATTGTAAGAATACACTCGAGATTCCAAATTTGTCACACGTTAAATAAACTTTGTGCCCAGACGCGTGTTCGAATTTTAATACCGTTAGAAAACTCTATGATAAAAATTATTGGATCTGCCGTTGTGTTTATTTCGAAGTATGCCTCAGCACAAATACATGGATAAATTTGAAGAAATAAGTACTAGATTTTTTTAGAGATTTATCTGATCGAACCATCGCTCCCACATGCAACGAGTTTCCTTAAGATTTCTATTAGGTGAGACCATGACGGCAAACGATGAGATTAATACGGCATTAAGATTATGCTATTGCATTGGAACAAAAAAAAAAAAAAAAAAGAATGTATGGTGCCATTTCTGAGTTAAATGAGTCAGGTTTTAAAGTGAGATAAAAAAAATATTTTATTGCCTGGAGCTGAATCAAATGTACTGTTATAACGAATTCAATAATATGTTACATTATCCACAGGATATTACACATGATTTCATCTGCATTTGAACTGCAGAACGACCATCGGGTTTTAAATAATATATTTTTAGAAAACGCTCTCATTACAAATTTCGAGTTCACTACTAGGCAAGGATGAGTATTCTTCAAAATTTTTATTATTATGCATTGTATAAAACTATATGTAACTAAACATCTCCTTCCTTGTTTCATCCTTGCAGTCCGAAATTGTAGTGCTAGTTGAACGTTATATTGATCACACATTTAGACTTGACTCTTTATGTAATCCAAAAATACACTACGGAATCGTGAAAATATAACACCAAGAAGGGGTAGTGAAAAAGTTATCAAACTCGGCAAACAGAGAGAGACAGCAGCGAGCAATGGATGATCTTTATATCAAAATGATATGCATAATGCAGAACGAGAACAGCGTCGGCTCAGTAGGTTGTAGGACTACCGTGGACGGCGACACGTCTAGGTACAGAGTTAATGACAGTACGGATGGCGCGGGGAGGAATGGCTTTCCATTCTCTGTTAACCATTTACCACAGTTCGTCTCCTGAAAATGGTAGTGGCTGGGTCTGCAAATGGCGTCCAACCCCATACCAAATATGTTCAATTCGTGAGAAATCAGGAGAGAACGGTGGCCAGGGAAACATATGTACACCTTGCAGAGCACGTTGGCTGATACGAGCAGTGTGCGGTCGGATGCTATCCTGCTGATAGTTAATGGGCATTAGACACTCCCTGAAGTTAGGGGAATGTCACCGGCCACAGCACATCGTCTACATATCGTTGGGCCATCATAGTACCCTGAATACGAACTAAAGGTGATCTGGAATTGTACGAATTGCTCCCCAAACGATGATGCGTGTTGTCGAGCGGTGGGGTGTTCCACAATTGTCGCCGGATTAGACTTGCCTCCACTTCGACGCCACACTCTTAATTGGCGACTATAATTGGAGAAACAGAAGCGTGACTCGTTTGAGAACACGACTCTGTGCCGTTTCGTCGTTCACATCGCTCGAGCCCGGTACCATTGTAGATGTTGGCGTCTATGCTGTGTCTGGTAGTCTTCTAAACGGAAGTCACTAGCAACCAATCGACGGGGTATGATTCTGGACGATATGGATACATTCATTCCCTGTCAACCATTTGACAGCGTCTTCTGAACGCGGCAGTGGCAGGGTCTGTAAATGGCGTTTAATTGGTGAGAGATCAGGAGATAACGAAGGACAGAGGGAAGCATACGTACACCTTGCAGAGAGCGTTGGCTGATGCAAGCAGTGTGGGGTCGGACTTCATCCTGTGAAAAAAGAAATTGAGCACCTCCTGAAGGTAGGGGAGTGTCATCGACCACAGCCCATCCTCCACGTATCGTTGGGCCATCATAGTACCCTAAATACGAACTAAACAGACCTGGAATCGTACACAAATGTACCCAAAACCATGAGGCCATTTTTTTACCCTGTGAGGCGTTCTACAATTGCTGCCGGATTGGACCTGAATCTACGTCGACGCCACACTCATACGCGGCGACTATCATTGGAGAAATAGAAGCGTGACATCTGAAAACATGACTCTGTGTCATTACGTCGTCCACATCCCTCGAGCAAGGCACCGTTGCATGTGTGGGGTCAATGGCAGTTTTCTTAACGGACGCCATGAGTGTCGGCCACTAGCAACCAGTAGACAGGAAGTAGTTTTGGTCAATATGGGAACATCTAGGGTGTCTTGAGCATGCTGCAGAAAGAAGATAGAAGTGGCTTCCGAGTCCGCCAACGCTTGTCGGTGGATGCATTGATCCACGTGTGCTGACGTCACTATGGCTGTGCCGACACCCCTCAAAACTACCACATTTCTTTGTTCCTACCATCTTTGTCACAGCCGGTGCACTGCGGATGAGTCCAGATGCCTGTCAGCTGAGATTTACCTTATGGACCTACTTACCATTCTCAGTTCGATCACTATGCCCCTCGTAAAATCGTCTGTGTGCTGGAACTACCTCCGTTGACGACAGCTTGGCATTCTCTGCTATTACACGCAATCCTCCGAGTCAAGAACAAATTGTCTACGAGGATTTCCCTAGTAGAAATACCGGCATGAAAAGTGGACATTCAACAGGTTCCTTCCCTTATATCTTCAACGAGCGCATTTCACATCATTCGCGAAACTCATTGACGTGCGTCTGCTCTGAAATCTGGATAATTTTCTAGCACTCCTTCTTGGTGTTACATGTTCAGTGTCGAGTACCGTAAGAACGTGAATTCTTTCCTTTCTCATACAAAAGAATGCGATGACGTAGTAAAATTGGTCCATCAAACCGGAGAACTGAATGCAAAATGTCGATGATAACATTGAATTTGATAAAAGAGAAAGCGTCGTGAATTTAAAATGAATATATTATTAATAAATAAATGATAATATATTAGAGATGGGGTATACAATAGTAACTATTATAATGCTTCCTATATGCAATACATAATATTAATTATTAGATAAATAAGCAATTTATTACTATGTATAAACATGTTTTAATTTATTAGAAAACTAGCTGAAGTGCCAGTTCATCACCCAGGTGAATATTTAAAGTAAAACTATTCCATGATATTTAAGTATCATTTTTTTAAACAAATGAATAGATATAATGATCTCCATAAAAGTCCAAGGCGAATATAAAGTATCATAAGCATAGGCTGTGACGTCATGTAAACTAATATCTGCTTCCTATATGCATAGAGGAGAGAAGATCTTGGAGAAAGCGAAAGAAAAAGATTGAAATAACTAAGCTCGTTCATTGTTGTGGAATCAAAATATTGTATAAAATATTCCAATCGATATTTTCCCTTTTATTTCTTAAAAAGAAAAAGAGTCAAATGCTCATTCCGTATACTGTATGAATACAATGCTGTTTGGATTGATAGATTTCTGGATGGAACAATTTTAAAGATCCGAAACCAACGTTTTTCAGCTCTATTTTGAAAATTTCTCAGAAGTTCAATTTATAAATTTGATAATTATCAAATTTATAAATTGAGCCCCCTTAACCGATAGATAATTTAAAAAAAAAATCACTTCGAAGTGCGTGTCGTCACTACCATAATTTTCACATACCAAATTTCGTGCTTCTGCGCCCTTGTATTTTGCATTCCACATACTCACCCACAAACTCTTCCTTTTATTAATATAGACTGATTTGGCCAGGAAGAAAACCTAATGCAGCTCTGTTATTTTTTAACCAATCTCGAAAAATCAAATTGCGTTAAATAAAACTCATTAAAATGTGTATCTTTTGAACAGAAAAAGCTGTGGATAAAATTTCTGCATCTGCTATAAAGCAAGGGAAAATGTCAAAAAGGCGAAAAGAAGAGGTGGGAGGATGTAGAAAAAAAAAAAAATTTGAAACTTTTTTGGCTTTATCCCTTTCACTATCGAAGGGAGAAAAAACAAGTGCTTCCCTGAGCCAGCGGCTCTTTCCAGCTGAGTGTCACGATGTGCACAGACGAATTTAGATATTAAGCCTAATTCGTGAAAAAATTCCTCTAAAATTGGCTATTCATTAGAATAATTTGATTTTTATATATGTTATTTAAAATGCATTAAAATTAATACATAAGAATGAAAAAAAATTAAACGAAAATTATACGTTTGTTACAAAAAATTACATAAAATTATTACATAAAATCATATCTTTTAAGAAAGTACAATATATACTTCATTTGATACATAAATTTCATGGTATAATGATATACAATTACATAGAATATTAAGATATAAAAAAAAAATCAAACTTATTTTGCTGTGCGGTATTTTGCAAAACGTTCTTCAATATATACTCCAGCGTCACGTCTTACCCTCAAACGAGTATTTTCTGCGGCGGGGGCCGCCCCCCGTAAAATATTATTTGATGTTCCAGGCTAATCATCTAAATCACTAAATAGTGAAAATTTATCAGATTTTTCACTTATATCACTGTCAAACGCGTCTCGCTTCTCTGTTAAATACTTTATTATCGATTTGATTATCGCTATACGAAAAATCCCGATCGAATGAAATAAACAGTATCTACAAATAAAGACTCTACCTCTCATAAACATCCATAAGTTTCCGTTCGAGCTTCTAACAAGCAAAAAATTAATAAAAGCAAACCAAAAGCATAAATGAGCCCTTGAAATCATTTCATCATATTATAAATGCTACTCCGCAACACATGCTTTTTGATTATATAAACAATTTCTCTCCTCCTGTCAGCCAGAAATGAAATTCAAGCCCAAAACACCAAGGTCAACATTCAAAATATCCTATCTACATAGATTTCACGGTACTGTAACGACCTCTAGTAACACTAAAAAATTCAAATAAAACGTTCTCATCAAGCGTATCTGTATTGATACGTTGGTCTGTAGCAGACACTCTCGGAGTGTATCAAATGTGATACGCTGGGCACAGGGGAGGAAACACGCGCGGATCGCATGTGATACGCTGGGAGTGAACGGGTTATTTTCTTTGTCTCTTTCCACATAAGCATTTTAGGGAGCGAAGCACCCTAAACATTTAGGAACAATACTATTAACGGTGTGGATTTCCATAAGGGACAACATATATACAAAATTTCAAATTTAAATATAAAATGGCTAACTTCAAATCGGAATAACTCCTATCTGGGAGAATTCTGAAAGCTGATAGCTCACAGACATCAGGTCCACATCTTCACAGATGGTTTCGATTGGTTTCTGGAAAAGATATTTTTTCTTTCTTTTCTCAGTCTGGCCAATTCACGTCCACCTTACGATCTTCACCGAACAAGTTGAGGAAAATCTCAAGGCCTGAACTTGGAATCCAAATATTCAGATTTACCTGTACATGCGTGGATGTCTTAATTCATTAATTTTGTGAGAATTAAAAAATAAAAACTTTTTAAAAGTAGAAGATACCTTGTTAATTAATTCTGAAAAAAAAAAAAAAATAAAAAAATTAAATAAATTATTAAAAAAAAAAAAAAAAAAAAAAAAAAACAAAAGTATTAGCAGTATAATTGACAAAAAGGATAACTGATTTCTACTTACTAAGTACTCTTGCTTTTCATCAGAAAAACGTGCATGTGTTACTATACAGTTACTTATTCAGTTTCTTAATAATAAATATTAAGCAACTATTATTAATTTAAGAAAATCTAAATTTTACATTGTGTAATAGAGAGATATGGTAAATATTTTGTTACCTATATTTAGTTTATCTTCTTCGTTACAAAGAACCACTACGTC
>BMAW01096511.1:10543-26249 GCA_019974015.1 Nephila pilipes
TTAAAATTTTGACACGTTTCAAGCAAAGATTAGTACTCTAGAAAGACCTGGTTACTGGTTTACTACGAGCGCCATCTCTGGGTTAGTCTCGGGAGTTATTGATTGATGTGTTAACTAGGTCTTCTTGCAACATTTTGAAAGAGGAATACACCTACACTAATTCCTCTTACATTTCTATTTCGGAAAGCTATTCTTGTTAGGGTCAACAAATTATGAACAAACTCAAAAGCAAACAATATAAAGAGGAGATAGAGCTGGAAACTGTTACGATTCCCTTAAATGTGGAAATTTTTCTATCAGTAATTACTGTCTGTCGAAGATCTGTCATACTCCACAATTTTGCTCCTAAACTTTCGACTTCACCATTAAGAAGATTTTTACATGAAAACTTTTTCCTACACCGTATAAAATGCAAATAGTCCATGATTTTGAACCCGGAAAATTATTATATTTTCGTTAGTTTTGGGATCAAATATTACAGCTTCTTGAAAACGAATCACTTCTCACCGGTATTTGTTAACATAATCGTACTAATATTTACATTCGGACTAATATACAAAAGCGCGAGGTAGGAAATGAAAATGTAGGTAGAATTCACACTGTGCACGTACGTAACTTTCATCATTTTCTAAACGTGCGATATGTATTTGTTTGCATGGTTACTAAAATTCCTAGTGTGAGGAGCATGATGGTCTGTATCTACTCCCCTTTACTTCTGCCAAACAAGCAATTTAGAAATGTTCCGCTTGACTACGCCAACATATATGTATGTGTATATGTGTTTGTAAAACTATTTCCACAATAATTATACTCATATTAGTATCCTCACTTGATTACTAATACACATACTTTTTCCTCTGTATTTGTAAAAAACTATCAAAATGATTTCTTAGATTAAGATCTTAGACATTTTGATATAAGTAATTCAACATACAATATTAATCAATTATTACGCAACAAAAATGTTTTAATGAAGTTTAAAAAATCCATTTGCTTCAGCAAATAGCTTAGAGAAATATCTATGTTTTTTTGTTATTATTTCAATCCAAGTGGAGAGAAAAACTTTTTCTTTTATTTTTTGTTCCATTTATACTGATGATGTAGCGCGTAAATAATGTAAAAGTACATTGTATATTCACACAAAAAATACGTCATTATTTTTAACTAATCTGATTTACTTTATTCAGTTAGAATAGAATAAGAAAAAAGAATTCGAAAGCATGAGATAAAGTTAGGTATTTGTAAAGCATTAACATTTTTTTTTTAAAAAAAAAGCCATATTTGATTAAAAATATGTAACATTGACCAAATGAAATAAATTTCTTTCAAGGGCTATGATCAAATTTCGCTGTTTGATCATAAGCCGCGGTAATAAGTAAATTAAGTAATTTTGGCTTCATCTAATTTAATCTTAAATCTGTATCATGGGGCTGAATAAATAAATTATGTAATTTACTTTAGAAAGATTTCATTGTTTTTATTAATAACGATGAAATGATCTTCTTCTTTAAGAATAATAGAATAAAACTTTTTTGTAAAATAAACTAGATTGAATTATATTTCTTAGAAGTTATTTCAAAGCGGAAAGTAGTTCATTTTTCTTATTTTTTTTTTAATTTAAAAAATCATGACATGTATTAAAAATTACTAATTATTTTAGTAACTAACAAATAATTGTAAACGGTTATGTATTGATAACATTTAATTAGTATGATAATATTATAGTTAAAATTGAATGAAAATTTTCATTTGACATTTATTAAAAGCACTTATAACGGGAATTTTTATCATCATTTAAGACATTTAGAAATATATTTATTATGTTATGAATGATGCTAAACAGAGTCATTTATCATTTTCAATTTTATCCTCCATTTAAAAACATCTCAATATTTTATTTTAAAACAATTAATATTTTTAAAAAACAACGTTGAATGTTAAGAAAAATAGTCTATTCGATATATTTTTCTTTAAAATTCTGAAAACTAAATTTCTTTTTAATGCATTGTACTAAGTTTAATAATCATTTTTTTACCTTATAGATTTATTTTTTTCTGTTATGAACTCATCTTAATTCTTTTTCTCATATTTCTGAGCACACTATATTTAAATAAGAATTACTGAAAATAATAGCAATTAAAATATTATCATATTAAAATGTTTATGCGGATATATGAATAAAAAACACTGCTATTTCTGTTAATATAATATTTCAGTTTGATGTAAATTCGAAAAAATTGCAAAATTCCTTCTTTCAAATAAAATTATTCTAAAACACACTTAAGAGCATTGAAAATTTCGCACCAGAAAGAGAGTTTCGGATTGAAATTAAATTTAATACACATGATGATACAGACGAGGTATACACTTGATCCCAAAATCAAGACCATTGCACAAATACAGTGCAACTTCAATAGCGCGTCAAACAGCCTCTTGCTATAATACATGCCGCAAAACGGTGCGGTATTGAATTCAGTAGACGTCTGATGTCCTGAAGCAGATAGGCCCACAAATCTTGAACTGACTCCTCAAAATCATATACAGAGTGACACTGTGGCATCTGAATTTTCAGCTGCTCTGTAGGGGATAAGTCCAAGGAGTAGGCTAATAATGGAAGAGTCTGAACAGGATGTAGAAAGTTTTGAACTTTTCGAGCTGTATGGTGACGAGTATTACTCGTATCTTGCTGAAGCATTGTCCCTGCAAAACTAATTATGAAAGAACCTACTTGGAGTCAAAGGGCATCATCAACATTACGCAGGCCCGTTGAGGTTCCACATACCGGTTATAATAGGAGTGGGCCGATTGTCATAGGCAATTTCCTCTCAGACTATTACACCTGCTGTGCAGGTAGTGTGTCGCACGGCAGCTTGGATAGAATTGTACCTTTCACTAAGGCGTCTCTACAACTCATATGAGGCTATCATCTGTCCCCAAACGGGATTAATTATTGTACACCACGTGTTTACAAGTCTTTGGCATTCCACATTGTTTTGGCTTGGCACCACTTTAGACGGAGTAATCCAAGTTTCGGTGTTATATTCGTTACACGAAAAAAAAACACTTGGATTGCATATTCACTTCATCAAGGCGTCTGGAAATGGTTTGTGGAACATCTGGCACCCTACTTCTAACTATTACTGTGGAACGAGTCATTGTTGGATCCACGATAGCTTGCCGTAGGATCTTTCGATCCTCTCCTCTGGTCGTCTTCCTGGTAGCTCTAGTTTCGATTCTCCGCACTCGGGTACAATCTTGTGTCCACTGCTCCTAACATATCCTGAAAGCACATTCCGAACGATTGACTTGGTCAGTAACACGGCGGGGCCTCCATCCTGCGGTTTTCATGTCGATGTACCTTACCCTCTCAGACTCGCTTTACTGTGTGAAATGCCTTCTCAGACGTCTATCTGGAAATCTTCGCCAACTTAAGTCCACCTAAAATCAGAATGTGATTTTTACGTTTATAAATCTTCCCCAAGGAAGACCCACTAACAGGACCCAATCTATAGGACCCCCTTCCTGTTTGCAGAGCCACTGAAAGTTGTGTGATCATGCACATTGGCAAAAAACTTGAATCAATTTTATATCGCACATCATTCAACTACTATGAAAAGTTACACGATTGTATCTCGCTTCCTTCTTGGTGCTCCATTTTCAATGTTTCTGGGTATAATTCAATTATTTCAGCAATTTATATGTAGCATTCATAGAAATATTTAAAATACAGTAAGCGTTTTTTAATCAGGCATGATCAGGAGCTCTGTCATGCCAAAAAAAACGAGGTTTCTAGACTATTGGGACTATATAATATACTTTTAAAGGACATACCAAAGCTAAATGGCTCTAAATCAAAATTAAAATGATTTCAACTGTATCTCTAATGCGTTTCAATACAATATGAGCCTGTGTAGACGATATAAATACCTCCAATTTATTTTGTTATTCTAACTATTGAGAAATTAAATACAAACATGGAATAAAAGTTTATATATTTGTATATTTGTATTTTATATATTTGTATTAATAAGAAACACTACACACAATAAAAAAAACAATGCAGTACAATAATAATTAAAATAAGTTGTGACAAGATAATTTTACGTTTATCAGTTTTTGAGAACTTGAAGAACTCATATTGGGTTTCTAGAACATTTTACTATTTAGTGCCTTATATATGTACTATTTTAATAATATAAAAATTGGATTTTTTTTCGCTTAACTTACTATAAAACTACAAATACTGTACTGAAAGGAAAACTGATTGTCAATCGAAACAATAAACTCTTAAATCCTCACGTAAGAATTTGAAATTGAACTGTTGGATCGGTTTTGGATCACAGAATGTGCCGAACCATCAAATATCGAATTAAAGAACACTTACGGTAATCAGATATTTTATTTCAAAAGAACTAAAAGTTGCGTTTCTTGCGTATATAAAACATTTTTGAAGCATGAGGATGCTGCGAATATCACAAAACATAGATGTATTTCACTCAAACAAATATAAAATCTTTTTTGCCGTATTTTCTATGTTTTACATTTAGTTTTTGAGTTCTTTGGAATTTATTGATTTTTAAGGCATAAAGTAGAAGTTTTAGTGAGAGAAGTACCAATTCATGTGACGCTATCATCATTTGGTCAATTTATTTGAGACTTAATCAAACTCGCGACATCCGTCACCAATATTCCTCGTCTTGCTTCTAAATACTACGTTACTAATTAATCAATCAATTAATCTAGTTTTTAAAACCTAAAATAAAGTTATGAATCCACTTAAAAGTACCGGATTTACAGCAATGTTAAGCGATGACATCTATTATTCTACATTTCGATTTTAAAAGAATTATTTCAAGTTTGTTAAATACAAACTTTCACTTCCTATCAATATTTTATAATTAAAAATTATTATATTTAAATCTATTCATAAAGTTCTTTTTTAACGTGGTTCATATACTACTAGCAAACCTTCAGTGTTGTTATTAAATTACTTGCATTTTATCTTCTAAGATCCCACGAATTTTCTTTATCTATACAATTATTGATCTCTTTTCCTGATTTTGATCATTTTTCTTTTTTTTTTTTTTTTTTATTCTTAATGCTTTAATAGCACTCATTTTTCTTAAGACATTGGAAAATTTTATTACACACTCTTAGTTATCACACACAGTACCACATAATAAACAAGTTATTTATTACTCTTGGAACAGCCCCTATAATAACTTTAGCTGTTGCTACATAAGTGATTTTAGCAACAAAAGTTTTAGTTGGTTAATCTGTGATGTGTCTTTTTTTAACTAAGAAGAATCTTTAAAATACTGATTAGACATTTAAGTCGCAAAGGAAAAAATTTATTCCGTGAGATCAATTACTTAGACGTGATTACAATATGTCTTGTTATTAAAAAACATTACAATAAACCTTATGCTTTTGACTAAATGTCCTTTTAAACAAAAAAAATTGATTCATTAGAAGAATTAATTTTAAAATTTGTTTTCTTCTACTTTATTCTTTGAATTTACTATGCTTCAGGCTTAAAAGCGTTCTATTATAAAAATTTGAAATATTTTTCCATGTGCTTAATATACATAGTTTTTATTTAATAGAATAAAAACCAATCGTAACTTTATATTACAATCATTTAATTACTGGTTTTTCCACGTATTTATTTCTATGTTTTTTGTATTTTGATTTTTATTACTAATTTAAAACTACATTTCTTCTCTTGTTTCAAACATCAATATTGATTTGGATTTGAGAATAAATGAAATTATATTATTGAACAGTAACTTTTTCTTCTATTTTCACATGCAGACAAGAAATGTTTCTGAACAAAACAATAATCATGCAAGTTGAATTAAATTACATCCATTTTTCTTCATATGAAGTCGTCAAATGTAGATAAATTTAATGATTTTACTATATTAAACAAGCTTTTAGTACTCATGAAAAAATTTTGTTATATTTTGTTTCTTCAGTTTAAAATATCACAAAAATTCATCAATGTAATAAAGTGTAATTTGCTAAGCTATTTAGTTCGATTTTTTTAAAAATATTAATACTCATAAATCGAAAAAAAATCTGAAAAAGTTACATCGCATAAATCAAAAGAAAATGAAAAACGTAGAATTTTATTTATAAAGCATATTAATTTTAATTGATATCAATTTTCAGATAAGAGTCTTACGCGCAATAAATATTGAAATCTTCTTACAAAATTTTGCAGTTCCTTATCAATACATTTTTCTTCCAACGCATGATCACTAATACATTAACTTTTAGTTCTTATGTTCTATTCTTCATTAAAAAGAAAATAAATAAGCTAATATTCTGAATAAAACTGAAAAGAGATCCTTATATATTTCATATATCATGAAGTTTCAATATATCTCATTCTGAACAATTGATCTCAGGTGAATAAAATTACGAGATTTTTAAAAGATTAGTTTCTATTTGTATTCACAATGAAAACTTTTGAAGAATATGAAATTAATAACATATATTTTTATGATTTATTAAATACAATGTATTCTTTTTATTTATAATTATCTGGCTTGTTTGGTAAAGTAGAAATCCAAAGAGAGAAAAAAAACTTCTATTGTATCTAAATAAATTTATCCACCCAATTATTCTAATGTGATCTGATTTTCAAAGAATTACTCCAGACATTCCATCTGAGTAAAATAATTCTTAACGATAATTAATATTCTAGACTATTTTTTGTGCTAGTTAAAATCGCATAAAAATATTTTCTTTCAAAATTTAATTTTGTCTGATAGACTTCCTTTCACATTAGTTTTGGAAGAAGACTACTCATGACTTACTGAATTGTTCAGAAACTAAGCTATTGAAAACTTGCTTAATTATAGCGGGACAGTTTTATTCAGAGTATTAAATTAATGATATATTTAATACCACTGCGTTATATGTCATAATAACATTTAACTATTTTACGACTTTTTGAAAATGAAGAACTCGAAGAAATCACATTCTATTTTCCCTATTCTTTTAGATTGTAATGTTCATTTGTCAAGAAATATGTGCTTAGATTTTTATTATGATCCAACAAAATGACCTAGAGAGGATAATATATAATTTTAATTCATAGAAAATGATTTATAGAGTCTTAAGAACATGACAGTAATGTTTATAAAATATTATGGATTAATGAATTTCAATGTACACAGCTTACGAAAAATACAACAAAATGCTTCATAAAACATAAATTATAAAGAGATTTTAGCCTGTATTATAAATTCCAACATTTTAAATGGTGGAAAATGTAGTAATGCAACTTAAAATGCATTTTACTGATGTTGTATGACTTCTAAGTGTGGTAAAAGTTTATTCTTTGAAGTAAATTATTAAAATAGAGAGGAGTATTTTAACAAAAAATTAAGTTATTTTGTAAGTTATTAAAAGGATATTATTTACTTCATAAGTTTTTCTGTAATAATTATGTTAATTATAAGTTACACTGTTAAGCTCATAAATGCCTAAATTAAAATAAACTCAAAATAACGTATATAGTTATTTACATATTAAATGGCAATTATTTAATTCTAACAATTATAATTCTTAATAAATAAGCTTCATACCCAAACAGACTTTACTGGATCATTTGATGTAATGATTATTTTATTTTTTCATCAAAATATTCTTCAATTAAAAGAATTTCTAATTGATAAAACAAGTACTTCTAAATACCTTTCTAGGTATAACTAACATTCTGAAAATAATTTATTAAATTTGCTTAAAGTTTCATATATTTTACAGTGAAATACCTTTTTAAAATTTAATGATACTGTAAGAAACAAGAGAAACAATATATATAATTAGTAAAGATATTGATCGAGTTTCTGCCGTATCAAAATAATAATGGAAGTTACAAATTTGCTTAAAATCAATCTATATTAGAAAAAAGTACCAATTTTCTTAAATATAATTACGTTACGCCTTAAATAACAATAGTTTAGTATATTTATTCAATGTCATGTTGAGATTACTTTATTTATTTTACTCTAGATAGAAATTTGTTCAAAGTGTCTAGTGTCTATGTTTTAAAAATTTACACAATTTATCACATATTTTATCTTTCGTAAGGAAACACGAAAATATTTCGCACAAAATAAGTATAATATTTTATAAAACTTATTTTAGAACATTACAAAAAACACACGTATTTATTCTTCCTTATAGTTTTTCATGTTAAAGTGCAAAAAATTTATTTGAAACAAAAGGCGTTGTTATAAGAAAAAGGAAGAAAGCGGTAGTATACTCTTAATATCTGTGTTTAAATGTTTATTTAATTACAAAATTTGCTAACGTTTGGTTTCTATTGAAAAACCAAAGAAAAAACCATTTTAATTGACACTAGTTAATAATTTTATCAGACAATTTAAAGTACTTTTAAAATGTATTATAATATTAGATTTAAAATAAAGGTAAAATTCATGAGTAAAATTCGTGTTTTATTTCTAAATAGTTCTTACATGCAAAAGAAAAGTTTTGTAAATGCATAAAAAAATCATACCAAAACTATTGATTTTCAGTTTTTACTTCTACTCTTTGTAACAATAAGCTGTTTTACGATTATCTAGGATGGCTGTTTTTTAAATATATGATCACTGCATTGTGTATGTCCTTGTCGGTAGAAAACAAAAATACCGATAATAACATATAAGGTTATATCTTTTTGAAATATCAATCATAATCAATCAGAATAGAATATTCTAGGTTATATCACATATGATTAGTTCAATATAAATGCAATTATTTTATTCTTCACTTTTTCTTTCACTTTAATTCATAATGTAAAATTTCTTTCAAAATGAAATAAATATTCATTGTGGTATAATTCATCTTACACTTGATTGGTAAAAAAATAATATCTGAAATATATTTTGTTGTATAGCCAAATATATTTTTACGTGTTATTCAAATATTAAAGTTTAGAGGATAAATTATTTATTTAGTGTATATGAGTAGTTTGCGTACCAAGCAACATTTATTCATTTTTCTCCAAATTTACCATTGAAGAATTTCCTTATTATTCCAGGTTCTTACAAATTAAAGGAAGTATAATAATTATCATAGAATATTATTTATTGTAGAGGTGGGTTTACATCAATTTTATTGATTTATTCTAAAACATTATATCTGTTTTGCTTAATTTAGTCTCAAGTCTTTATCGAAAAGTTAAATAAGTGAATAATTTTATACTCTTTCTGATGTTTTAATAAATATCATGATGTGGAAGAATAATTCATCAAAAGCATTCCGTTAAAGAAATTTGATTATATTATGTTACAATCAATGGAAGATGTTTATTTTACAATTATTTAAATAAATGAAAATATCATTTACTATTAATTTTTTAATATATATATATATATATATTATGTTATTCAAAGCAAGTTCAAAATATTTTTTGAAAGATTTTCTTTATTTTTATTTTCTTCATGTAATTTTTTCTTTATGATTGAAAATATAAGTTTCAGTTACATTTGTAATACACATATTATTAAATTATTGGCAGTACTATCACTTATAAAGAGATTATACTATCCGTTCAAGTAAAATTTATTTCATGAAATCTTGATTGCAAATCAAGGAAACATTCTTAATTAAAATATATATCATTTTACTGAAATTGGAGGTTAGTTATATCCTCCTATCAAAATAATTTCTGTTTTATTTATCTAATTAATGAGTTTCATTGATTAAAGGCAAAATAGGACAATACAAATTATTATTTTTTTATCCTGACCTCTTAGAGTCCTGAAAGAAATTAATAAGATCTTAGCGAAGATCTAATGTTAATTATTCTATACACAACTGCTTACTTTTTTCCATCTTTTCTGACTTACTTTTTCTAATCATAGCCAATTAATTTCTTCTACTTGGTAGTTAAATGCTTAACTTTTTTACTATTTTTATTAATTAACAACTTTTATCCTAACAAGAATTCATTCAAGCATAGTGACATTCTATCAGTGTTTCTAACTATGCATTTAGTGTCCATCATATCTCCTTAACAAGCTCAGGAGGTAATTTGCTCAGCATCTTAATTAATCTAACAAGACGCTTTATCGTCCTTTTATCGTTTTTACCTTTGATTACTAGTCTCTGTCTATTATCTTTCACCAGTTGCCATCCTGATGACTTTATGAGTCATAAGAAGAAATTTATTTTATTTATGTTACATAAATTGATTAAAAGTCCAAAAATATCATAGCTGCTCACTAAGAAATTTCCATACATAAGGATCTTTTGTATCGTAGAATATTTTTTGTACGTGTGTGTTAAACTTAATATCCATGGCCTTGTATATTAATAAAAAATACTCAGATATAATTCCTTTTTTTGTTCTGGAAATGTATACATAATGTATGTTATGTTTCTAGATTCCTACAAATCATTTAAATGAACAAGTTATCATAATTCGAAATAAAAACCAACGTTTTTATATGGTGGCAAAGTTTATTAAAAAAATTATTAAAATATTAGTTAAAACTGGTCGCAAATATCTAAATATTTCATTGTTATGCAAATAAGAACGGTTCCCAAAATTTCAGAGCTCTAGCTTGATGGGAAGTTGGTTAAATTAACAATAGACAACTTGATGACACACTGATACACATACATACAGTTTAGTCAAACCACTCTTGGAGACAGGAATTATTTGTCGGTATTTTGCCAAATGTTGCTAAATTGGTCCGCGAAGCGGACTTAACATTCAGCCAAAAAATAAATAAATAAATAAATAAAATAAAAAATAAATAAACTTCGCCAAGTTTGGCAATTATTCAAATTGCGTCAAGTGATTGGGCTAAACTGCATTATTTAAGAAAATATGAGTTAAAACTTGTCGCAAACGTCTAAATATTGCATTGTTAGGCGAGTACGAACGATTCCCAAAATTTCAAAGCTCTAGCTGGATGGGAAGTTGGTTAAATTAAAGATCGAAAATTTGATGACACACACACACACACACACACACCAAGTGAAATTCAGAAAAACGTTGTAAAAAGATAACAATTAAACCTCGTGCAGAAACGAAAAAAAATGCCTTTTTTCCAGGCTTTTCATTTTTTCATTTAAAATGACTTTTCATTAAGTGAAAAAGAAATCATATATCTACTTACTTTTAAAAGCTATAAAGCTCTAAAAGCTAAAACTCTCCGTTTATTTCGTGTGATTTATATGTTTCCATATAAATAAATGATCCTCATTTCCTTTAAAGACGATTTACTCTTTTTATTAATCATTGTAATGCTTTATTCTTAAGTTCCTTTTTTATTCTGTTCTTTTTAAAACTCAAATGCGTTAAGATGCTCAGTACACAGAGTTATCCAATAAAGGCTGCTTAAATGTTTTTCGTCGAATTAAAAATAATATAAAAGTATAACTTAAATATTTTCAGTTTGAAACAAACTCAAAACAATGAATTCCAACTTTTGTATATTGTTATAATGATAATTGCTCTTCTAAAATTACTATATTTGTTGCAACATAAATTTTATCAATTTATTTGAAAAGTTTCCTTTGTTTTACACTTTTTTTTGACCACATGAGTCGTTTGTTTTTCAAATATCGAATACACTTAAAGGTAATATAATTTTGTTTCATTTTTAAGCCATCACAAATATTTTCTTCAGTTATCTTGAATCATGAAAATAGTTCATAATAAATACTGATTTTGAATTACTGACTATAGGAAGTGCAAAGCATGTAGAAAAAAATTAAAAATTACAAGCCTGTTCTTTTTGAAAACTTTTGCTGCTGTGATGTTGCAAGTTTTCATTCATTTCAAAAAAAATCTTGACAATGAAGGAGCATCATTCACAATATTTAATAACACTTGAATTCCATAAAATTGCATATTTCCATCTACAACTGCAAAAACACTTTTCAATTCATGAGAGAGAATTCGAAATCAAGATTACAAATCAAACTTTTTTAAGAAACTGGTTCTGAAATATTTCAACAATGAGGCATTATTTCAAGAATGTAACAATTGTGTTTCATAAAAAATCACGACTAAAATACTATGAATTGAATATATACATAAAAGATACAGATAGAGGCCATCTTTTAGAAGTAAAAGAAGTTGAATTAACAATTTAAATGATTAGATGGCTTTTAGTTAAAATAATTATTTTGTTTATATAGTTTGGAATATGAAAATATGCCACTGTTTACATTGTTAAAGAACTGTAAATTTTTAGCTTTTTGTGTGATAGTGAATCTATAAGTTATCCTAAAGTGTTCCTCTCTATCAAAACTTTTGGTGCATTAAAAAGTATTTCAATGATTTATTTCATTTTTTTTTATTTTAATTAATTTTTAAATACACCTTTTTCCAGTTGAATAAAGTTAGTTATAAAATTACCTTAAGAATTTCCTGAAATCTTAATGATGGGCATTTCAGATTTCAAAATGCTCGATTCTTCATCAAATTTCTATACGCTATGGATTAAAAAATTATGATATTTATTTTTGTTCACATAATAGGGTGGAAGTAAAGATCAGAGTCTTCCTTGCAGTAATGTGTTTCTAACGGTATTTCTGAAAAATGTCACTAATAATCATTTCCTTCTGTTGTATAAAAAGAATATTCAAGATAAATTTGAAAACTTCGTAAGATATTGAATAATAATACCAATCTTTAAAATTTCTAAATAGTTATATATATTCTAACAAAACTCTAATAATAAGACAAAAAAGAAAGCTTTTGAATTCGAAAATAGTTCAACTTTTCAACTTCTATATATGCAAAAAAAAATATCATGAGTTCCTAATCAATCACGTACAGCTTCTACTGAGACACATCTTCATGTATCAAGCATATTTATTCTAAAGTAGATATCAGTGAAAATAAGAATGTATATTGGTCCGATGTGTGAAATTAAAAAGGATTTAATTTCTCAAAAAAATTATAAAAAATTCACGCTTAATAAATTTATTTCACTGAAATGATTTGCATTCTAATTTCAGTAGTAAAGCTATATTTTATGAAAATTCATTAACTGAAAAATTTCGTCAAATATTTAGAATTGGAATAATGTTATAAATGATGACAAAATGTAGAAATCATTGTTATAGAGAAGAAACAAATCATGCTGTTTGGAATCAGGGTGGTATAAAATTAATTGCAGTTTTTAACTACCAATTGTTAAGCAATATGCCTCAAGTTAGAATTAAGTTTATTGATCAAAATAAGAACCATTAGAATCTATGTATTTCTGCCAGAAAGAAGCAAATCTGTTGATTCCAACAACATAGAATTCTATAGTTATAGAACTAATAAACTCTTCGAAGGTATTTTGAACTCCTTTTTGGTAGTTGAAGACCTTCTTTTGTAACAAGTTGCCGAAATGCTTGATAAAATAGTAGCCGGTCGGAGAGAGATCTGGTAAATAGCGTGGATGAGGAAACGTTTTGTATCATAGTTCGTTCGAGAATATTTCTGCACAGCCATTTGTGAGACTTGCGGTCTGACGTTTTTCTGGCGAAGAATTTGTCTTTATTGATTGATCAATGCTGGGCATAAATATTGTAGCTTTTAGTACGTTTTTTTTTTTTTTCAATTTCCTGGTAATAGTTCTCTGATGTGATGGTTTCGTCAGGATTCAAGACGTTCTAGTGATTCCTCTTGCTGACCACTAAACAGAAAACATACCCTTCGTTTGATGCAACTTCGGTTTTAGGAAGTACTATGGTGAGTCCTCTGTCCAGCCACTGCTCGAAACGCCATCCCTTATCGTAAAATTCCATTTCTCGCGACATTTTACAAAGCTATCAAAACATGGATAGTTTTTGTTGTGAAGAAGCATAAAACAGATCTCGTATTGATGAAGTTGTTGGTTTTCGTTCAGCTTGTGACCCCCCCCCCACAAGTCGAAAAATTTAGATGTCCCATTGGATGTATATGTCGAAAAACTGCTTAATAGTCAACGGTTAGCTCTTATGTAACCTCTGGAGTTGTTTTACGAGTGTTCGCTTCTATTGTGTTTGTTCTCAATCGCAGAAGCACGTCAATGATCCCCTTCGTCATCAAAACTCTCGTACTCCTGTACGAATTATACTTGAAACCAAAATTCAGGTGTACATAGCTAACGGCTCCCTGATTGATATTGCAAGCAGTTTTATTGTTTTACAGTCCCCCTTCGTCCATTGTTTCATACAGTAAAAATGCTCGAATATGTTTTATTTTTGTCACAAATTTAAAAGCCTAAAATAAAAAGAAGACAAAAAAAAATTTAACATAAATCAGTAGAAGGAAATTCGCCTTTTGAAATGCTATACTGTGTGGGCATAGTTGAAGAAAAGTTTAATAAAAATCAGTGTCAAAGCTTATAATACCAAAAGCTGCAATTATTTTTTGCACCTACTGATATATATACTAAATACCGTTCACTTGAAGTCCTCTAATTTTCAAACACTAAGTAAAACTCTTTTTCAAGCTAAAAACTACAACTACGCCTTTTATTAAAACAATATTCATAAGCTTTTCTTTTCCCTTTTGATTTTCTTATCCTTGCTTATATTATTGTGCTCATACATTTTACATTTGATATTCTTAACAATCTTTATTATATTTTGAGAAACAATTAATAACAAAATTACAAAATGCATAGAAAATACTGTATATTTTTCTTCTCGGCTTTAATAAAACTAATTGTAAAAAGCTTTTTATAATCAAAAGAAATCTCTTCGCTTATTAAAAAAGGAAACATTTGATTGTTAATTTATTGCTTGCATCACACAACCAGTTTTTAATTCAGGGTTTAATATCGATCAGGAAAACCTACTTACAATATTCTAATTAGCAGTGTTGTATTTATTTGTAAGCAATAAATATCATCCAAAAGAGTAAAAACAAGAAAATTTTCTACTATGGTTGCATTTTTTTCATTTTAGAATATTTCTTATGTCATTTTAGTGATTGGTCTATATATTTTTTTAGTTTTTAAAAAGAAACATTTTTAAACTATTTTCTTAAAATTACAATTCTTATTATCTACTCTTTCACATGCACTTTGTTGCCTGTAACATATCAATCAATAACTCCCAGAACTAACCCAGAGATAGCGCTCGTAGTAAACCAGTCACCAGGTCTTTCTAGAGTACGAACTTTTGCTTGAAACGTGTCAAAATTCTAAGTCGATCGGACCAGAAACAGCTGAGTTATCGAGGTTGGAGTAAAGTCGTTTTGTAGTTTGTTTAAAAAATGGAAAAAAACCGAGTTTCGTGTTCTGATAAAACATTGTTTTTTAATGGGTAAAAACACCGTGCAAGCGAAACAATGGATTGAAAAATGTTACCCGGACTCTTGTCCATCAAAAGCAACGATTTGTCGGTGGTTTGCCGAGTTTAAACGTGGTCGTACCGACACAAATGCCGCGGAACGCTCGGGTAGACCTGTGGAAGCCGTTACACCGGAAAATGTGAGTGAAGTGACAAAAATTATAATGAAAGATCGTGAAGTGAAGCTCCGTGAGATTGCTGAGATGACACAGATATCATATGGAAGTATATTTACTATCCTTCATGAAAAATTGAGCATGAAAAAGGTTTTTTCCAAGTGGGTGCCGCGATTGCTTTCGATGGAACAAAAACAGCAACGAGTCGATGATTCAGAAAGCTGTTTATCGCTATTTACTCGCAACAAAAAAGATTTCTTGCGAAAAAAAAAAAAAAA
>BMAW01096511.1:26349-47158 GCA_019974015.1 Nephila pilipes
AAAAAAAAAAAAAAAGATTTGGAAAAGCGTTGGAACGATTGTATCACCCTAAAAGGTGATTAACAAAAGGTGTTATGTTGATGAATAAAAAAAAATTTTGCAAAAAAAATGTTGTTTTCAATGTTAGTCTCGGGACGTATTGATCCATGTGTTATTAAAACATAATAGACTGGTTTTAAGAAAGTAAGCAAGAATCCCATAAGATCAATATTAGGATTATCAATTCACAATGGCGTATTGGTGAGAGTTTTAAAGGTAAATGCAAAAAAAAACCTTTACTAGTATCCTGTTCATTTTATTAAAACAATCTAGTACAAAAACTAATTTTTCGGAAATTTACTTATTTTATTCTTTTCACTCGTAAATAAAGTCATCTATGTCTTAGTATTCGTAATTGAGTTGTGATTAGCTTATAAATGCTTTATAACATGTTTCTCACTAATAAATAAGAACATGTTGGATAAATGCGATTAATATAAAAGGTTTATGATAAGGATTATAAGAAATTCGAAAATCCATGATAGTCATGATCTTCTGAATGTTACATTTTCCCTATAAAAGTGCTTCCAAGAATGAATTTTAACTTTAATTCAATGTTTGAGCCTTAAGTTATGAATTATATATTTAATTTTGTCATTAATTAAAAATGATTATTACAACTACTATTAAATATAGAATAAAATGAATTATATTTCGGATACCTGTAGCATAATTTATAGTTTGAATGCTACATTAAAGGAAAAAAAAATATTTATTATTAGCCACCTAAGGGGCTATTGTTTCGGTTGGATCACTTTTGGCGTAACAGATCACTTTTTAATTTTTTTATCGTTTGCTTTAGTTTTAATTAAGTTTAGTTTTAATATATTCAATTTAACAATTCATCGTATTCCTCAGTTTTAATTACTCGTAGCTTAAATTTATACAATTTAACAATGTATCGTTTGCTTTAATTTTAATATCGGAAAAGTTTGCTATTTCAACATTTCTTGATATTTTATCGTTTAATTTAATTTTTATATTTAATTGAGTAATTTAATAATAATTATAAAAAAAGCGTATCTTAGGTGGCTAAATCTGCTCTTTGTAAAATTTGCATAGAACGTTTTTTTAATTTATTTGTTTTTAGTTGACTTTTTAAATTTTCTTTTTTTATTCACTTTAATTTTTATTAAAACTATAATCTTATTAAACCTATTTATTTTCTAGAAAGAAACATATTCATTACTAAATAGTTACATTTTAGGCCATCCATGTATTAAGGATACATTCAAACTCTTTGCAATTAAAATTTGTGAACATCATTCCCAAAACGAGATTTCCCAGTATGGCTTTCATTGATTTATTAATGAATATTAAAATATTCTAATAAAAGCTAGATTTTTCTTAACGTTTTAATTAATGTTACAGAGAGTAAGAATGTACGAGTTAAAAACGGTCTATTCTGCTTACTTACTGACTGGTTTTATGCCCTTTTAACTAAATTTAAATGTACCTCATTTTTAAAATCATATAAAATAATTCAAACAAAAAATCAAATCAAATAAATCTCAAAATCATTTAAAATAATTATCAAAAGTACAATCAGCAACATCAGACAATAAACTTATACACTAAACAACATTTAAAAAGCAACATCATGAAATCATGCTCAGAAAAATATGCAAATTGCAGGGAAGAGGCATTGCCCCAATTTATGCAAATGAGGTGAAGTGTGTTGCATTCTAGAACATTTAAAGCGAGATATAAAGGTAAGAATCTTTAGAATCGACAATAAATGTGCTGCTCAATCGGGCAGCACAACATTCTTGAAAATTATTTTTTCTATTCGGAGAAAAGGTTTAGTACTGAAAATGCCAGGATGTAGAAAACCTAAGCACTTCCAGCAGACAGATGAATATAGCAGGAGTTTGAAGATAGGATTGAGAAGGACAGGTAGGTCCAAACGTTAAATCGAAGCAGACAGGCACCCACACGCGTCCACCGTACTCTGGGTATGGCAAAGATGTTTGCAAGAAGGTAATGTTACCCATTCCATGGGTAACGATACTATTAAAGTGACGTTAGCAAGCGTGGACCGAAACATACCGCAATTTTGTACTAGAGAATCAACAGGATTTTTCTATTGACATTTTGTTGTAGGTGCAGGAAACCTTTTGTGCAGTCTACCGGGAAGATTCATTATTCACCAATTGGCATCATGGGGCCTACATTCATGGCGTCTGTTACAAAGGCTGCTATTCAGTCAGGAGCAAATGCACTTCAGTTTGAAATGGTGTCGGGATAGAGCAACGTGAACTTCTAAGGGGCATGATAGGAGGTTTTCAGATGAGTCATGCTTTTGTTTAAGCAATGACAACTATGGTGTGCGAGTCTGGCAGTGATCTCGTGACAAGTTCAATGTGACCCGAACTATGGAGGGCTATATCACGCGACAATGTAGCATCGAGGCTTGGAGTGCGATCACCTACAATTACAAATCATAACTAGTCCGTATAGATTGTAGTAAGACGTCCCAATGAAACATGGAGGATGAACTTCATTTGGTAGCACTATCCTTCCACTAGGAGGTACTGAAAGCCATTTAAAGCTGGATAACTCCAGACCGCACATGGCACCATCAGCCAATATACTGAGCAAGGTACCCTAGTGCTTCTCTGGCCGCCTGTCTTCTCGTATCATTCACTAATCGAGTATGTTTGGGACGTTATTGAATGCTTGTGTAGGGTACCACTGCCGTGTTCAGAAGACGAATTATGGTAAATAGTTCAAAAACAATGGACAACTATCCATTATGAGATAATCTGCAAAATTGAGTTTGTACCTAGACGTGTTGCTGAATGTATTGTCTCCAAAAAATTGTCCAACAGATTAATGAGCATGTTGTATAATCACTATATTTAGTATGTGTCATGTTGTAATAATCATCCCTTATTTTTCGTTACTGTATCTTTCTTTTTACCGATTTTTATCTATTTCTGCACATTCATTTTGACTTTGCATTTTCAATGTCATGTAGACAGAGAAGTGTATAGTTTTGATTTTAAAAATTATAATTCAATTTAAAATTTAAAATATATATATATAAATATAACTTTTAGTTAGTGAGAATTACGTTATTGATAAAATGAAAATTATAATAAAAATTACTAAATTAATAAATTTTATTCCTTTATGTATTTTCCTCTTAATTTTGTTTTCTGTCTTATAAATAATTTCTAATGATACATGTAAACTCGTAAAGGCTTTGGAACACTTATTGTTCAGAAAACAATGTCTACAATTACTTAAAAATCTTCAAAACTCAAAATACATGCTCTGAAAACATCGATGCCTTTTTAAAAGTTCTGTATAAATGAAAAGTATTTATAATCGATATTTAATTTATTGGCGAATACAATGAAAATTACGGTAAGCATTTCATTTTTATAACAATGTTAAACTCAATCCTTTTAAATCATCTTTCCATGTTATACAAATGTTTTACTAAATGATTTAAATGTTTCAGAAATTTTACTTTTAATTTAAGATAAGATTGCGAGTAAGTATAAAAATAAAATAAGTGGTAGAAGGATAGATTAAATGAAAAAAAAATAAGTATAGAAGAAGAGGTTTTCCCTTTAATAATTCTCAATCTTTTATTTCCAAAATATAAATATTCAGAACTAAAATTCTATGTTAAGCAAAAGTTTCGTTGAAAATAAAATTTTGTTAATTTATTGCAATATAGGCGATTTGATGCATTCATAAAATATAATTTGATGTAATGCTGATTCTGAAATTATTAATTTATAACGACTCAGCAACTTTTTAAAATTGTATGAAATTTATAATCGGATATTTTTTCAAATCATTCATGCAATTATTTGAATATTTTGAAAACGAAATAAAGTTTGCGTGCAGTAAATGTAAAGGAAAATAAATTATAAGATTGCAATTGATAAATTTAAATAATATAATTTTTCATGTTTGTAACAGCAAAATGCAACAATTCAGACAAATATATCAATTAATAAATTTTGCTATTACTGAATTAAATTAATTATTTTCTTCATCTTCTGTATTGAAGAACATAATTTTAGATTTAATATTACTATTTTTAAACCAAACAATATCAGACGAGTTTTTGATGAGAAAGTCAATGTTATCAAACTTCTATTCTGACAAAGCTTATTTTAGCACAAAAAGGGGAGAGAAACCAGAGAAACTAAAGAGATATTTTCGAACAGTATATAGGGGAAAAAAACTATCACGTTGGCGAGTATCAGAGAAACAGAAAAAAATTTAGTAACTTTTATAACATTTTTCAATGTTAACCAGGATAAAAGTTTTGGGGAAAAAATGAAACTTCTGATGAAGAAATAAAAAGATAAAATTCTAAGCGAAAGTTTGGTCTACTTTTAGATATTTAAGAACGTTATATTTTTTATGGAAAAGTTAAAACTGTATGGTAAAGAAGAAAAATTCTATTGAGCCATTTTAGTTTAAAAATGTAAAAATAAGTATGAAATTAATTTCAATTAATGTACTTATATATATTTTGAAAAACTATATATTATCGTGAATTTTAGAACTATGTATGTAACGTAAACTTATGTGAAACAAAAAAATGTGTTACCTAAACACTGTTCAGATTTTTCGAACAATTTAGAATTGTTCAAGTATACTACCAAAAATGGAAAACATAGCCTAATATTCAGTACTTCCCCCACCTATACTATATTTTTCCGTCTAGCCAATTAGTGATATTTTATGAGAAAATTTTTCTGAAGTCAGAACACTCACTAGAGAGAGCTATACCTGTGGAGAATGTGATGATGTGGAACAGAGGGGAGACGCTGCTGGAAAAACGTGGTGGACGAACAAAGGAAGTCCAAGAGTCACGACATCCGGCTTGAGAAACTGCAAATAATTCGAAAGGCTCTATCTGAAGGATTGGAGGGGAAGCAACACGAACAATAGATATATTATAAGTGCAAGAGTGCTGTAAACATACAATAGGATTAACAAGTGTATCTGTCATTAACCCAAACTAAACTATTCTTTATGAATTATACCATTTTCTTTGTGAATCACATACAAATATTCAAATTTAGAAGTTTATTTTTTTGCTATTTTTTCATATGTTCTTTCGTGTATATGTTTCGTTTCGTATATGTTTTGTAAGGTAATATTCTTTTCTTAGAGGTTTGGCAATTAGTTTTTTATTTTTACTTTTCCCTTTATCTAAAAAATTTATGTAAGGAAAAATTATATCCAGGGAAGTTAAATTGAGGATTATACGATCACTTAATAATATATGAAGGGATTTTTAGGTAATTTACATGGAGATTAATTGAATAGTAGTGAATATCCCTATTAGTTTAGAACGTGGGAAATACTAATCTTCGCATTTTACAGACAGCGTGATGACAAAAATTAAAAATTAAAAGGAATGGAGTCCCGAAATAACGATGGGTATATTACTATAATAGTTAAAAAGAAGAGTACAGTTTCAGAAAATTACTTAAATGTTTGGGAAAAGAATTATCTTTCAGTTCCAAGTACAATGGAGGTAAGCCCGTAAAATTTCAGATGACAGCACGCAGAAGTGAGTATCGTATTCTTTTTTTTTATTATTATTTTTTTAAATAAGAAACCTACTTTTTCTCTTAAACTAATCATGGTTCATTGATTTATTCTAAAGCCAATTTCCAAATGGGAGCTGTAAAAATACGATATAATTAAAATTAGAAAAGTTAACTGTATAACAGGATGTGAGGTGAATGATGTAAACTGATAGATTTGCTGACAATGGAAAGCAAGGATGCTCGAATTCTTAACCTCCTCAATTTTAAGTATCATATGTGATACTCTCGGTTCTGATTTTCTTAAAAAAAGGCCCACTAAAAGGAAATCGACTGGGAACGGTAGTATCATATTTAATATAGTTCAAATTTCAGTCTCTGTTTTTTTAGTTTATCAGTAGATGGCAGCCTTAGTTCTTTTTTTAGATTTTATCATGCCAGTTTTAGTGGTAAACATGAATTCTGTGCGCCTAATAAGTAAATATTTTATAATTATTTAATTGAAATTGTAATCTAATTTACGATTATAGATTTTATATAGGGATATAAAACCATGTTGTATAGATTTATAGATCTTAATTTGTCGCAAGTAATAAAACTGTAACATTGTAGTATCACACGTGATACTTTGGTTTTCAATAAGAATAAAATCATTTTTGGTTTTACATTTTTCAATTATTTGTTTTCGCAGTATTTTTAACATTTACGTCAAGTAATGGAATATAATACATCGGAATTGCTATTAGGTATGTAATTCAATAGAGGAGCATTTGCTAGAGGAACACTAATGAAAAACAAGTTCCAAAATCACTATAATTACGAACAGATCGTGAGTTGAAAAGAAATGACAATGGCTCTGTTGATCAAATTGTACAATATGACAAAAAAAGTTGCCTTTTCAAATGGTTTGATAACAGACGTGTATTGTTATTATCAACAGAAAGTGGTAAGCTTCTTGTGAAAACATGTAGCCAATGGTCCAAAAAAAAAATAAATATCTATTTCACTGCAGTCGTAAAAAATTACGGTCAATTCATGGGAGCTGTAGATTACTTGGATCGTTCCATTAGCAACTACCGAACAAAAAATAGAACAGAAAAAGACAATATGAGTAATATTACATATGATTCAATTTGCAATGAGTAGTATTTGGATAGGATATCGTCACCAAATGGAAGCTATCGGAGCACACAAAAATAATATCGTCAATAACTATTCCTTCAGACTAAATGCTGCCACAACTTTGATCTATAGGGTGAAGCAATCGCGAAGTCAAATTTTCTCAATTAACACATTGGATGAATCGATTGACAACAACGAACCTCCAGCTAATCGTAGGATACCTGTATTTATTCCACATGATATTGCAAAGAAGAAAGATGAAGACATATGCCCAAAACGATGGGAGATAGAAGTCACAGAATGCCAAAATGTAATGCTCTAACTACAGCGCGATGTTCCATCTGTAAAATACTTCGGTGCTTCAATGGCTCAAGAAATTGTTTCAAAAGATTCCTTGAAATACACAGAATATATTCATGTCTAAATATTTGTCTAACCTCTAAAAATAAAATTTAATTTGAAATCAATACTTAAATTCTTAATTTTTTGTTATTTTGCCAGGTTTTTTTTATTAGTTTAACACTAAAGTATCACTTGCGATACTTGCTTCCCCTATTCCACCCCACAATAAAAAAATAATAAAACCAACATTTTTAAACATATGATATTAATAATAAATTATAATCATTTTTGAAGGAAAACAATTGTTATTTTTGTGTTGGATCTGAGAAGGTTAAATAAGTACTGATGGTACTTGTATTACTAGTGAGCTTCTAAAATTGATATTCGACCAATATGACTACGTCAAGCGTTTTAGATGCACAATAGCTAAAGAAAAATTAAGTATCATTCTCTTTTTTTCTCCTTCAAAATATATAAGAAATATGTTTTATTCAATTACTGTGCTACCCGAACAACATAAAAATTACCACACTTAATTATATTACTGCTACTCAAACTTTCTCAAAAAAGAAAGTATTAAAATTAATAAAATGCTAAACATTATATTATTCACTGTTGCATTTGATCGTAATACAAGAAAAAAAACCTTGGAAGTTTTTCATTTCCAACAAGCTTAAATAATGACGATAGAGAAAAATTCACATCATATTATTTTTCTCTACATGATTAGATTTGTATTTTAGGTGTATTAGGACTGGGGATTAATAGTAAATAAAGGACTACTTAACAAACTTTTTTCAATTTTTATCAAATTTAAATGAATTACTTGCTTCAAATGCTCCATCTTTCATCAGTAAGGATAAAATTTCTGATGAAAAAGGAAGAAAAAACCCACCTTCTAGCTTTCTCCTTAACGAAAGGCTCCAATATTAAATCATAACAAGTCTGTAGATGCTTTCAACACTTGATTTTATTTTGTTTTGAAAGGTATGAGAAAAACTCAATGCGTAGTTCTTTTGGCTCTGATACATACAGCGCGAAGTGTATTAATCAAGACTGTGAGGAACCGTTTCTATTTTCCCCTTCTTTGAAAGAACAGCAAAAAAATACTATTTACAAAAACTTTGATTCATGGTCAGTGAAAGAGTTTTCTGTACACACAACAGCATGTTTTAATCTAAAAACGCTTCGTTCGAAGAAATTTTCTATCATTTGAATGCAGCTGATATTCATAGACAATTCAGTAGACCCTAATTACATCAAAATCAATAACTTTCCAAGTTATTGTGATGTGATTGTTTATTTACATCGCACTGAAAAACAACATGAAGAATGTACTGAGAAGCGAAAAGTCCTCATAATTTTGACCCTTGGTCAAGGGACGAGGACGACACCTGGACTGGCTCTTCTCCCTTAAAACTTCCACACCACAGCAACGGGAGAACTTGGGACCTCGATGGATTTCATTTGCATCAGCCCCACTACACGGTGGGACTTCAGCGTGAATGATCCGCGTCTTGACAAAAAAGCTGCCTACGATTCCTTAACCACTAGGATATCGCGAATACAAATGACTTTCCGAATATTTTATTCAATTAAAGGATTCGCAAATATTTATTATGAAAATATATTGATAATTCTTTATTATTTGAATATTGAATATTATGGAGTACACACCAAGGAAAACTATTTTATACCGTGTTATTTCAAAATTTAAAGAGGATATTCATATTTATAAAAAAACTAGTAATTGATAGATCAAAAATACTCTTTCACATACAAATCCTTGTGTTTCCCTTGACTTTTGTCATGGCGCGACATGATTACAAAACCTAACTTTACTTTAGGTATGAAACCCAAAACGTTAATGCATTTAATTGACAAAACGGTGATGCATATAATATAACCAATAATGCATACAATTAACAAAAATTCAATTTAATTGTATTTGGTCATATTTCTGTAAAATATACTAACAAACTTATACCAAATCAAATTGAAAATGCTGTGTCTGTTCTAAATAATTTACATACTTTAATTTTAAAACGGTTGCTTTTAACGTTTTAACGGTTGCGTTTACTGCATTGGTCGATGAGGGCAATCAGAATACAGTTCTAATGAAAAATGCATGTAAAAAATATAGTTCTTCGCCTTTAATAATTTAAATGGGACACTTACAGAATTTGATAATGGGCATATTACACCAATTGGTAACGGTATAAGCGATAATCAGAATTTTATTGCCAACTTTTGTGTTATTAATAACAAAAGTATGATATCAAATGCTATTAGTATGAATCAAATGCTATTATTTTAACACAGGACGAAATCAAAATCAACACAGACGATGTCATATCCATAAATATTTTAAATAATTACATGGGAATGCTGGGCAAAGCATCTTAATAAATTTGGAACTCGAAATAAGGTCAAATTTTTCTAAAGCTAACAGTCTTCAAAATTTGGTATCGAGCTATGAACTAATTAAGAATAAAATCAATCACACCCAGATATCAATTCATTTAAGAACTGAAACTCCATTAAAACATTAACCTCGACGATTGCCTTTTTTCTGAATGTAAAATTGTAAATGACTAAATAACGAAATTATTGGCTGACGGTTGATTTACTGATTCTTTAGCGTTCAAGTTGTGACAGTTAAAAAAGAGACAGAAACCCAAGAATTTGTATTAATTTTAGGTAACTTAATAAAAATATAGTAAAGTACAACTATCCTTTATCACTAACATATAATCTACTTAATAACCTTCAAGTTGCAAATATATTCAGTATGATAAATTAACGAATTTTTTTTTCATTTATAAATATATTAAATTAGCAGTCGATATGCATCTTTAGTAACTCGTAATGGTTCAATATCAATTTCTATTAGCACCTTTCATTCTACAACACCGGAACACATCAACAGCAGTTTTTCAGTGTTACATTAATACGATATTTATAGATTTGATTATCGAAGGTCATATTTTAATTTATATGAATAATGTCATTATAAAATCCAAAAATCCGAACAAGGGTCTCAAAAGGCTTGCATCAGTGTTTACCCTTGCTTCCTCTTATGGTTCAGATATCAATTTTCAAAAGTGCAAATTTTTGAGTAAATAGATAGAATTTCTTGGCTATCTTATTAAAAATTATGTAACGTAACCATCATTCCCAAAATTCAAAGCTGTTCTTAATTTTCCTGAGCCAAAATCCTAAAAATATTTACAATCATTTTGTTATCTTTTGGAATATTTTGAAGAAGTTTATTTAAAATTTCTTTCTTCTAACTCGTTTTTTAATTGAACTTCTAACGAGAATTTGCAAATTCAAGTGTACTGATAGTGAAAAACAAAAGCAATCATTTGCTTAAAACAAAATTTATCTTCCTCACCTACACATTATTTTTACAACGACAACACTATTACTGAAATACAATGGATATGCCTTACTTCAAAAATCAGTGATAGATAATACGCGTCTCCCAATATATTTTATGAATCAGATATCTTTAGATACCGAATCAATGGATAAAAGATATGAACTTGAGGTCTTAGCTATTTTCCAAGCATTAAAAAGGTTTAGAGTATACGTGTTTGGAAAATTTTCCGATATAGTCACTGATAGCAACGCGTTCGCGGTGATATTAAAAATAAAATGTATTTTCTCTCGAATAAGGCGATGAGCGTTACAACTACAAGGTTTTGATTATAAAACAGAACATGACTTAGGCTCCAAAATGAATCAAGTAGGTGTGTTAAGAAGACACCCAGTTATGATCATACAAGACAGTTTCTTTACAAAACTCGAAACAGCTCTAAAACAAGACACCGAAATCCAAATTGTTAAAAACCTTCAGAAAATTAAATCGTATAATGATTTTCTTCTAAACTCCGACATATTTTATAAGTTTGTTGATGATGAACTACTCGTTGTTCCTAAAATATGCTGAATGATACTAAACGGAATGCTCACGAACGTCGACACTATGCTTCTAAACGAGTAGAAGAAACATTAAAGTATCAGTTTTGCACAACTGAAGTGTAAGAAAAAATAGATTGTTTCATTTGAATTTGTTCCACGTATTCTAATTAGTCGCAAATTTGGCAAATACTATAGTTTACTACATCCTACAGAAAAAGAAACCATTCTTCTATATACATATCACATACACCATTTAGGCACATTTCCTTCCACAAATAAGAACTAAAAACATATTTTTTTGTCATTGGCACCTTCAGAAGATTTGCATTGCTTTACCCTATGAAGTCAACAGATACTACAGAAGATATTGTAAAAATTAAGAGTCAAAAATACTTATTTAGATACCCAACTCGTTTTATTTCTGATAGTGGTACTGCATTCACTTCCAAAACATTTCAAGAGAATTGCAGCATCGGAAAATATCGAATATATCCTAATCACTTCTGGATTACTACGAGCAAATGCACAAATTGAACGTTTAAACTCTGAAGTCAAAGCTGTTATATCCAAACTTTCCGAAACCTCTTTCTAATAGTTGCTTAGTGCTAAAATGATATTGCTCAACAAAATCCCAATATCACAAATTTACTTAAAGAAAAAATATCCAAGCTGATGTCGTCAACAACCGTGATGACATAAATAATCAAGCCAAACAACAAATCCTGTAAATTCAAGTTTAAAACACAGAAGAACCTTCTGAAGAACCACAGACAAGCTTCGGCGAAAACCACTTTCGAACTTCATAATCTTGTAGCCTTCATACTCAAGTAGGACCAGGACTCAAACTGAAACCCAAATACTTAGGTCCACACAAAACAGCAAAAATAAAACCAAACGATACTTACGACGTTCGAAAATTGGACCTTTTTGTAGGACCACAAAAACTAGTACTTTTGTTGAATACCTCAATCTGTGGGCTAATGACGCTATTACCTGATGATTTAATGAAATGACATTTTCGGCCGAAATCTAAGAGACATTTTTTTTTTCTCTTTTCCAAAGAGCTTCTTATCATTTGGGATGACTATTCTTTTGCTTTGCTTGTACTTCTTGTCTGTTAATTTTTCTCCTCCGTTTTTCAGATATTGCGAAGTAGCTTAAATTTTGAATTTTCAGAATAGTTAATACTCAACCATTTATTAACTTTTTGAGTGAGATGTATCCTTGCTTAAATTTTGTTCTTATTTTCTTGGAGTCATTACTATTTTGTAAACATATGTTGTTATTTCTATGATACCCTTACTGGCTTCGTCTGAGGTCAGGGGATATTAAAGGGATGCCTGCTGTGAGAATTCTTCCACTACACTGCAGAAGCGCCACCTACAACTTAGAGTGTAAAATCTCAAGGTGTAACCACGCAGGAACGCATGTTCGTCTTATTTATTATTTTTTCTTTTAATTTGTATCCTCAATTTCCCCCTCAAATTGAGCGAGGTTTATAATACATCTCGAGGTTAATCTATATATATATATATATATATATATATATATATATATATATTACTTCTGCCAATTATTAACGCTAGCAAACATTTCAACAGAAAGGGACATTTTAAACGTTAATATCCAAATAGAAATTGTAGTTTTAAGGAGAATTTATTAATAGTTTCTCCTTATTACTCAGTTTCAAAGATGCTTAAAGAGAGTTTATTCTAATCACTGTCTCATGATTCTCAAACGAATTTAAAGTATAATTTATTCATAGCTTCAGTGCATTCATGTCGTAACGGCTTCAATATGCAATGTTATACCATTTACAGGTTACCAGACGTTACAATTGTTCTTCGAGTTGCAGAATATGCTTAGTGATTAAATATTATGTTAAAGATATTGCAGAATAGGTTTGGATGAATAACATGATGATCGAAATTAAATCCTTTACTTAAAAAGCTTCAAACGAACTTTTTCTATTATTTAAATTACATGAATAAATTAAATTTAATATAAATATTTTTGTACCATACATTTGCTTACCATGATATCTGTTGCATATTTTTCAGATGCTTATATTTTTGATGTATTGATTAATGTTAGAAAATCTTAGTTGGAAATTAATGCAATAAAAATTAAGGGAAATGTAATTTTAACTATCTCTCTATACTGATTCGAACTGCCGATATACAGGGAGTTTTGAAACTCATGGGCAAAAATTTAAGGGATGATAGAAAACATCTAAACAAGCAATTTTCACCACACGATGTTTACACGAAGAGCAAGTGGTGAACCGCTATACGGCGCTGTAATGGAAAGCATAATGAGGGAGTTTTCTTACGCATCATCATTTCTACCATGCATTTTAAAAGGCATGGTCTTCATCATTATTTCCACCTTATATTTTCTGGGGTGAATGGCAACGTACTGAAAAAATTGCTTGCTTAGAGGTTTTATTTCACCCCGTAAGTTGTTGCCCATGAGTTTCGAAACATCCTGTATGTCATACGAGTAAGGAAACCACGGGCAGGCTTCAAGATTTTCTTAGGCTATGGCCTTTTAATGATTATTGTACAGCACCATGCTTCCTGAAATCCATTGTAGAAATGACGATGTGTAAGATAACTCGAGCTATATGTTTTCCAATACAGCGCAATCTTACCGTTTCTATGCATTCTATCGTGAAAATTGCTTGCCTAAATATTTTCAATCAGCCCTTAAATTTTTGAATTTCACCCTTATAAAGCGTATGTGGGGCATTTGATTTTTGATTCGTGAAAGTCATCTAATTGTTAATTTATTCACTGCATCTGCATTATATACGTTATAAATCTCATGTTATTTCATACATTTTAGGTAGAGTTTAAATATTTCATGTAAAATTTATATGATTGATTTAGATGTCAAGAAAGCAGATTGTGTGTGTGTGTGTGTGATTTATGAAACTTAAATTTAAAATCTCAATAAAAAGAGCATCTAGAAGCTAAGAATAATAGTTATTTAAAACTTAAAAATATACCTACAGCTAGAAATTCGCTCAAAGTCTTTTAAAAACACGTATTTAATTTCCTTTAAAAATAAAAATATGGAAGAAGAAGAAAGACGTCTTTCAAATACTCAAATATTTGGCTATATCAGTGAAGAAAATCTTGTTCCTGTTGTTGAAAACGCCCATTACATGTTTTTCCTAATCATCTTATTATATGAAATCGAAAAAAGAAATCACTAAAGATAAGGTTACGTTCCGAGATATCGATTTTATTTGAAGTGCAGAGATTTTGGATGACGAAAAATGAAAAAGTTAGTTGAATTAGAAAAGAAAACAGCATGTGGTGTAATACTTTGAAAAACATTTAAGAAGGTTCATTATGTATATTTTTAGAAAAAGTAGTCATTTATTTAGACTACTTGAATATTTTTGTTTATTAATCTTATATCATATTTTTATCATTTTATGTCAAACGTAACAAATGTGCCTGCTGTACAAAGTGTTTTGAAACTCACGGGGAAAAGCTTAAGGGGTGGTAGAAACAAGCAATACGTAGGCGGAGAGTAGGCGGTGACATGCCAAACGACGCTATAACGGAAAGCATATTGTGCGAGTTTACTTACACATCGTCATTTCCACCATGAATTTCAGGAAACACGGCAACTTACAGTTATCAAGCAAAGGTCAAATTGAGCTTTCCAGCTTTAGTTTGAGTAGTTTACATTTTTTTAAGTTTCTTAATTAACTGAAAATGAATAATTCTGATAACAGTAACAATGTTTTTAGAAATTTTGCCCACTGTGATTACGAACATTTGTTAAGTGCATCTGGAAACTCTTCAGACTCGTACGGATATTCTGATGATGGTTAAGTAAATCTGGATGATTATTTCAAACAGGTTAGTTTTTTTGCAAAAATGACGTTAAAAATCATTCAATTGCTCCACCAAAAAATTTCTATTCCTCAGCAATCCATCTATTCACATGATCAAGCATTCATTGAATAAAACGTAAATTTATGGAAAATAACTTTTTGTTTATACCATTCTGTATGGAGTACACCAACATTAAAGGGTTATTCACAGTTTTTATAATTCAATATGTAGTTATAATACTTAATTTTGGGCCAATAAATGATATTCTTACATATATTTTGTTTATAAATACAATTATTTTACAATATAAGCAGTACAAAAAGCATTATAATATTATTATTAGCATCACACTTTGAAGCACTCGATGGCTAATGGCAACGGACCTCGCAATTTTGAAACTTGATCAAGTGGTGAGAATAACGCATGAGCTAGTACCTCCATTTCTGAATTTCCAAACCACACCAATGGGAAATCTTGAATCCTCGATAAATTTAATATATATATGTCCTACTACAGCCTGGCTCTTTAGTGGCATTAGGCTCGAATCCTTGACTCAATACCTGCCACGAATTCGTGATCGCAACCACTGAGCAAATGCGGCCTCTATAGATCCATCAGTTTTTAGAGATTTCTTGAACTTCTAAATAGCTAAACTCTTAACATATACCTGTAATGTTTACTATTCTGTCATCAAGCCATTGGCCATTGTTACAATCGAGGTAAAAGTTCCTTTTGACTATCACATCTAGAAAACTTTCTTAAAAGTGATTTATCGGTCAGTCGTATTCAATATTCATACAAACATGCTATTACCAACATGTTCGATTCATTTAAAAAGTGCCATTTGTCTGAATCGAAAAAAAATCGAATTAATACTCGAGTGTTTAGAAAATAATGAATGTTGGGGAATTTGAACTGGTTTATCAATAAACTAGACTTGAAGTTTTGTTATAGTAATGAAAACCTTTCACTTAAGAAAAATAAAGGAAATAGTACATTTTAATATACTTCTACCTATCAGGCTAAATATATGCACAAAATAAAGAAGCAGAAATATATTGGAGATAATCCACGTTTGAATTTCTTTTGGCTACCGTAATGAGAAAAAAATGTCATGCTTCAGCATTTTGTAGAATTAAAATGTCTTACATATGAATCGGGACCATACAGGGTGAGTCCCAAAAATAATTTGAAAGACCTCACTTCGCCGAAGCGAGCGCAGTGACGGAAAAGATGGTAGGGGTATTCGGGAAGCCAATAACACCCAATTTAATTGCCTGCAGGCTGTTTTTAGCTGTTTTTAGTGTTTCGCTGATAGTTCAAACCCTTGTCTTAGTGACTCGTCGGAATTTCAAGTTGCCGCGTTTCAAGGACCCGCGTTACGCGATAAGATTTTGTGTCGTGCTCAAGAAAAAGGTCAATGAGACCGTTCACATGCTGAGGGAAGCTTATGGCAATATCACCATGACACAAAACATGTTCTATCGCTGGCATAAGATGTTCCGAAAGGACATAGAGGACTCCTAGGTCAAAACCCCTCAGGAGGCCCCTTCAATGTCACATTCCAATCAAAATGTAAAAAGAAAGTGGGGGAGGAAGATATGTTGAACTCTAATAGACTCCTGAGTGTTAGAACCTTGCAGTTGAGTATAGTTAATATCCATAAAGGTACTGTGCATTGCATTGTTACAGAAGATTTGGATATGAGGAAAATCTGTACGAAGTTGGTCTCCAAAGTGCCTTCAGATGAACAGAAGGCTGCTCGTACAACCATTTCGCGTGACTTCTTGAAGCATTGGGGAAATGATCCGCATTTCACCACTCCAAAACAAAGCAAGAATGAGTCCTTGTGAAGGTCATGGTCATCGGGGGCGGGTGATAAAAAAAAGGCATTATACAATCAGAGTCTATGCCACAAAGGCAATCAGTGAACAATCATTTTTACTTGGAAGTCTTAAAAAGGCTCCAGAGAAAAGTGAAACGCGTCAGGAAGGAGATCGCCAACACTTGGCAGCTTCATCACGACAAGGCGCCATCATCCCCCCCTCCCCCCCCACTTTCATTATCACGGAGTACTTAGCGAAATGCGGTGTGGCAGCACTGCCCCAGCCACCGAACAGCCCCTTCTGGGCATCAGTTGACTAATTCTCTAGAACCCTAACGGAACTCAAGGACCTCCATTTCGGAAGCCGTCAAAAAAGCAACAATAAGTGCTTGAAAAAGGTCCCCGTCGATGCCTTCCAGAGTGAAGGATGTTATCTCCAGACGAGAAGACTGTGGAGCATTTTAGACAAATAATGACTCAGATGAAAGTGAATATTTAAGATTGAGGACGCTCTACCTTTGATGCTGAAACAATAGCGTAACGGCACTTTATCCACAATTTTTATATTCAACTTAATTCAGAGTTTGGCATCTCGTGGGTTCAAGTGAGTGCCCACTTAATCCCACAATTTCAACTAACGTCAAGTGTGGCTCACTCTTTTCTGGAGGCCTTGTGGAAATTTGATAAAGTTCTGACCATGGCTTAAAAGCCGCTCGAGTCGGGTGTCAAGAGGAATTCTGCGTTCCATAGGTCGCCCACGAACGCAAATGCTTGATTTTTTCTTGAAGTCTACGTATCACATTTTGTGACCTCCAACATTTAGTAGAATGTGTTATCTTGGCATTTATAGTGAAATCCATCATAATCATATTTCTTGGGTCAAAATAATAATTTGCTCTTAAGAGATTTATCGCTATAGAGGGAATCAATACTGGAATGTGAAAAGAATTTTGTTCCTTATATTCAATGGCGTCAGCAGTGCGGGGGGGGGCTGTTTTCATTCAACTCCCCTTTGCGTTCACCCAAATAATAATATATATTAAAGGGAATTAGATCAACATATTTACAGTTTTGAATAACTTTTATAACTCCCAAGGTTTAGAGAAGAACCCTTGCCCAGGACTCTGGCATTGCCATAGCCTATAAATGCTTAACGCATATTTAGCTTTAAGAAATTAAATGTATAAATATACAAAAACCCGAAAAGTTTTCTGTAAAATGTATTAGATAGTATGAATAAATGGAAATGCATACCTATTTATTAATATTTATTTATTTGGAATGCTGCGAAAAGAAATAATAATTCTTTTTTTTTTTTCTCTTTTTTTTACATAATCCAAAGACAATTCATGCAAAAAGCATGAGATGAATCTAAAGAATGATTTATGTTAGATACTCCTTTGGTACTTTAGGTAAGCTGGAAATAAAGTTACAAAGAGTATCAATTGAGTACACTGCTTTTCCAGAAGATAAGTTTGGCTTTACTGTAGTAGAATCTTTCTTTTTATTTACATCATAATCATCTTCTGGCTCTTCTTCAGCGTCATCACTTCTTATTTCAGAAAAAATGCCTTCGCCTGTTAGTTCCAAAAAGATCTGTACTTCATATCGATATTTAAATAATCATGAACAGATATTTCAAACTTTTTTCCAGTTTTATCATCGTAATCAGTCTAGGAATTTTGAAGACCTGAAATAGTGTTTTCTTTTTCAGAATTTCCCCTAGAAGTGTCACTTTTACTCTCTTCGACATTTTGAATGAAGTCAGCTGTTTCCCAGCAATTAGAAATGGACTGTGGCTTCATTTCCCACCAAATTAAAGCAAACCATACGCATGCATTTTTACAGTAATATTCACTGTGTGCTTTTGATTAATATTAAAAACCTTTTTATCCGTTAATTGTATTCTGTAAAACTCTTTAAATAATTTTATAATGCCCGTCACGAGGGGCTTTAAATCTGCAGTAGTGTTTGGCGGAAAGAAGTAAACTTCTACACTCTGAAATTTTGTAAAAGGATTATGAGTCGAGCTGTTGTCAATTAAAATAGCAATGTTTTTCTTACTCGATTTTGTATCTTTATCTAGTTTCGATAATCATTCTTTAAAAAATTTTTGAAATCATTAAGGCTCGTTTGTTTGTCGTATAGTCTACTGGCATGCTTTTAAATGTTTTCAAAACATCTTGGCTATAAATATCTTCCAATTACAAGAGTTTTTAACGTATCCTTTCCTTGCATATTTGTACACAATTATACTGTTAATTTCTGTTTGTATTTCTTGCTCCTGTTACAGATTCCTCCCATAAAAGCTAGTGTTCGTTCAAGTAACATTTGGAAAAATACCTCCGTCTAATCTGCGTTACAGACATTATCAATGGAATATTTTTTCCAAACACTTACACATTTCTCTCTGACGCTATTAGAGACATTATCCTGCTGCACTGATTTTTCTTCACCATGTAACCCATGGATAGATATCAAATGTCTGATTTTTTGTTAGTCATCCAATGCTAGCTTTGAAATCTAGGTTCCCCATCATACATTCAAACTTTCTGGTTTACTCGCAAATAGTTGGCCCATATAAAGGTATATTCAGAGCAGGTTTTCTCTAAACCATTTCGACATAGCAGCAGTTATTTCATCATTTAAAGATGTCTTTATCCTCTTTCTTTGAAGATAGATATAATTAGAGTTGGAAAGTTTTCAATTTCTTTCCGTTTCTTTAAAAATATTGCAATAGTTGATTGGGAGAATCCATATTTTTTGCAAACCTCAGATTGCTTCATACATATATCAATACCTTTTATATCAATACCTTAAATTTCCCTTCCATGGATATTTGTTTCATTTGAGCCATTTTAATTGATTTTCACTGAACAAACATCAAAATTAACACACACAAAACTCATAAATAAATTAATGAAAATCTTCTAGCATAATACGAGAATAATTCCTAACTCGAATTACCGAAATTGACACAATTTACTGAGGTTGAAATTCTTATGATATTAAGGTAGTAGACAAAGAGCGCATCACAGTTTTCTCCCAGATGCTTCGAGGATTTACCTATCACTTCCGGTGAAAAGAATCAATGACCACTTTTCGAAAAGAGGGCATAAGAGTAAGATTCAATGCTGTGATGGCCAGAAAATGTCAACTCTATTTCTCCCTTGCGAGAAATGCACTTCCTTGTTACCATAGTACATTAAAAATAGACTTGAGGTGTAGGCACGCAGAAATGCGTGTCCGTCTTTTTATTTTTTCAACATATCATCGAAGACTAGTAACATCAGCAAAAGCAATTCAAAATTACCATGAAGTTTTTCGAAAGACAGTGTAACTTAAGAATCCAAACCAACGGTCCAACCACATTTTATCTAGACTTTCTTTGTACAGCTTTTAATTCGTAGACATTAGTTAGATTTCGAAAAAAAATATCGTAATAGAGATAATTATTGTGACAGAAGGGAAAATATTACCTTTTGGTAATATTTTCCCTTCTGTCACAATAGAATGCATTCACAACAGAATGAATTTTTTGCAGGGAGAATTATCGTTATAAAGAATATCATAACACAGAGAACCGTTTTACATTAATCTGAAGAAAATTAAGCCAGGATTTAGAAAAAATGTCGAGATAGAGAATATATATATATATATATATATATAAAATGCCATACATCATGTGGCCAAAATATGGAAAAATAGCATGAGAAAAAGTTCCAGTTACTCCATGATCTACTAAAATACCCAGATATTAATCTTTTTGAGCTACTTGATGCTTTGCTGTACCCATGGTCTCATATTCTTATCGCGATTTTTCAAGTACACAATAAGTCCATGCCCTATCGTTTTACTGCTATTTTGGCTGCAATAGGAGGTTACTCCAAGTATTAATTAGGGGAATTAGTAGGTTAAGACTCTCCACTGTACATTAAATAGATCAATATATTTAATATGCTTCCGGATAAATATATTTTTATTTTCTAATTATAAAAGTAAATATTAAAATAGGCAACCCTAAATTGTAAGGATTAAAGTATAATGGTTTTATTCTGCTCCAATGTAATGTAAAAATAAAGAATTTATAATGAACGATTAAAAGCAGTACCATGCGAAAGTTGAAGGTAAGTAAAAGTATTTTATATATATATATATGTGTGTGTGTGTGT
>BMAW01096520.1:0-23181 GCA_019974015.1 Nephila pilipes
AATTACATGATACCATAAGAGAAAGTTCAAAATTATATTAAAATTTAAAATTATGCATCTAGAATTAAAAATTACGGTTTATTTTTAAGAGTACTTCTAAAGTCAAAATATTTATTCTTATTTCTGCTAAGTTATTTGAAAAGAACATAGGAAATTATATAGAACCTGTATTTTCCACCGATTTCTATTGATCAATTACTATAAAATAAAATAAAAATACCAGTTTCATAGAATATCAAAATCATTAGCATGTGGTTATTATTTATGAAGTTTATCTCTTATGAAAAAGAAATATATTATTATTAAATGTATTTTTAAGAAATTTCAAGCGAATGTTATGCATTCCCTTTTTAAATTCCTGCATTTGAACAAAATGAAGTATCTGAAAGAATTATCTCTACTCAGAAATGAAAAAAATATAAGAATCGAAAGAAAAAGTGAACCTTTGGGACCTCAGATTACCCATGAAACATTTTCATTCATGCGATTATATACTTCGAGAATAGGGTTCTTGAATATTTCTTCAGAAAGCATTCAATCTTTCAAGCAGGATGTAAAACAGAGATGAAAAATTTCCCATTTTTTATTTCGGAAAAAAGTGAGGTCATTCAAATATTGACAACTGTATTGGAAATAAAAGTGACTGGGATATTTCGTTTTTCATAGTAATAATTGTTACATGAACATTATTATTTTATATTTTTCCTTTCTCATTCAATGGGGAAAGAAAATATTTTGAGAAATCTGGATTAATAGAGAGGACAATCTAACTAAAATCGGAGGTTTTATTTTTTCATTCAATTACTTCAAAATGAAGACGCTTATAGATTTTGTAAGATTATAGAAACCTAAACTTTACTGAATTTTGCTCATTTCTACCTATCTCGTGCTTGTTACATTCATAAAGTATGTAAAGATTTCATGTGGCTTTTCTATTTTCTTTATTTCTTTCTTTCTTTTTTTATGCACTTGGATTTAAATTTCGAAGAATTTCGTGAATTGTAGCAGAACTTATCGTGGCTTGCTATGTAAAATATTATGGGATTATTCTATCTATAATGAATATCTACTAAATATTATCAAAAAGAATTTTTAATTCCATTTCCCTCCTTCAAAATAATTAACACTTTAGCTACAAATATTTTATTATTGTTTAGATGACATATTTTTCAAGAAAAGATAATTGTTTTTAGTACAATTTGAAAAATTTAAATGAATTTAATTTCGGGGAAAATTTAAAACCCTATATGAGTTTTCTAATAAGCTCGTTCAATTTATTCAAGCTGCTAATGAATATATCCTTTGGCGGAATATAAGTATTATTTTCTTATCATCCAATAAAATATTTGCACAAAAATATAGAAAATTAATTTCTCAATTTTTTTCACAAATTAAGAGTTATTCTTCTTAGTTTTATTTTATAATTACAAAATAAGTATGTTTCTGATGTACTATGTTTTATCTTTAAAGTAACACCGCTAAACATTTGGAAATATTTTAACAACTTTCATTTTTAAGGAACATCTTTAAATATTACGCATTTAGAACAAAGTTGCTTATTTTCAAAAATATATTACTGAACGAAATTTAATGAAAAACTTATATTAAATAAATAATCATATTCTTAAATCAAATAATAAAAGCTTGCTGGAAGTTCTTATAGGTTTCCTTAAAATTGATTTAAGACATAAACTACTGATTCACGATTGCGCAGAAAAAAAAAACTATGTTTTTGTTTAATAATTATTTTTAATTTTTTGAACTCCATCTTTCTAAATATATTTTCATTTAAATGCAAAAATATTTGTTTCGACAAAAACTCGTTTATAGCATTGATTTATTTCAGTTTTTTTCAAAGAAATGGTTTCTTGTAGCGTACTTATTTCATTTCTGAAATTTTTGTAGGTATAATGGTGCCTTTTATTATTTATTTGTATATAATTCTGTCAATAATAAGGTATATTTAAAGAGTTAATGACATTTAATTATTATTTAAAAATCGGATATTTCAATTCACAATTAACTTTTAATTCTGATACTTTTATTTCAAAAAGTTATGATTATGATTACTTAAAGTTCATAATATTTTTTAAGTTATTTTTAACTCTTACGTAAGGGAAGGAAAATACATATCTTCATTTTGAAGCATATTGTGTATCAAATTCACTATCGTAAGAAAAATGCTAATAAGTAAAATAGTGGATTTTGTCATTGGGTTTATTGCGATGTTATTGAAACCTCATACAGTAGGAGCTTTAGCAGAATTCACAAAATATTATTATTGTGCTCTAATAAGGAAGAATTTTACAAGCTTAATATTTATTACGTATTCTTCAATAATTATCAGGAAAGTATGCCAAGACCAAACTGTTATAGAAATAAAATGAATATCTAAAACAAGCATGAAGAATTCTTCAAAACATAAATGGATTAGTAGTTTGAATTAACGATACAATTTAAAGTCCATAAAGATTTTTAGAGACTAACTTTGTGATCTTGAGTCACGACCAAATGTGCTAAATTATCATGTTGGTATCCTTCTCATCTAATTTCTCCACACATTATGTGAAAGAAATTTTTCCTTTGACATGCAACATCCCCGATTATTGCGCTCTAATATCTTACAGTTATCCTCGCGTTAGGTTATATAATAACACTTTCTAACTGAGGGTAGTATATTTAAATACTTTTTTCATTTTTTTTGTCTGAATTAACCCTTTCGCTACCGGAAGGAGAAAAAAGAAGTACTTCTCTTTGCCCGCTGCTTCTTACCACGGAGTGACGCTGGGCCCAGACGCTTTTAGATATTAAGCCTAATTCGTGAAAAAAATTCCTCTAAAATCGGCTATTTATTAAAATATTTTGGTATTTATATATATTATTTAAGATGCATTATATATATATATATATATATAAACTTAATATATACAAAAGAAAAAAAGATTTAATCGAAAATTGAATATTTTATACATAAAATTACATTAGAAAATCATACTTTCAAGAAAATACAAGTTATATTTACATATGTTGCAAAACTTTCATGGTGTAATGATGTACCATTATATGGAATATATAGACATAAAAAATAAATCTTATTTTGCTGAATGGTATATTTATAAAACAAAAATTAAATGCATAGAACAATGTCACATGTCTGACACACATATTTTGACGCTTCACGCAAGATTTTGAGCAAAGAACACATCTTAGCCCCCCCCCCTTTTTTTTTACTTTAATATCTATGTACAGATTTCAATTATTTTCGCTAACATTACTGTTGGATTTATTTATTATCTCGCAAATCTTAGTATGAGATAAACACTTTCTTTTCTTCATGACTGTTTCTATAAATAAAAACCGACCGAATGAAGCGAACCGCTGAGAACATCTGCTACCAAAGCCCTAATCTCCATGAAGGGCCATAAATTCTCCTTTCGAACATCTAAGAAACAAGCAAGAAAGAAAAAAGCAAACCGAAAGTCATTAATGTCATGTCATTACATTTAAAGAGCCGCGCCACAACACGTGCTTTTAACAATGACCCCTCTCTTGATAGCCAGCTGTGAAATCCACGCCCGTATAACCAAGGTCAACAAATAACCTATCTATATAGATTTCACGGTATTGTAACGACACGAAGTAACATTAAGAAATCAAATAAAACGTTCTCATCAAGCGTATCTGTATTGATAAATTGGGCCGTAGAAAACACTCACGTAGCGTTTCAAATGTGATACGCTAGGCACAGAAGAGCCAACACGAGCGTATCGCCTGGGAGCCAACTGGTTAATACATTTTTTATTGTAAAATATATTTCCTATGTTGTGTTTAATATTGTAAGGCAAAAACGGTTTATGACATTATACAGGTTATTTGCAAACTGATCTACGGTGTGTTTTTAATACTATAAGAATTCATTTTCAAACATAAATAATAAAATGAAACCTGAACATTTTCAAATTTCCCTTAGCCGGTAGGACTATGCTAGCTGTGGTGGCTCTACTACCGCAATGATAAAAACTCTCAGCAAGAAAGGGAATCTTTGCAGTAATTATGCAGAGAAAATGGAATGTGCAATCATAGTACAATGTGAGTTTTACAGACATTTTAGAAAGAAATAATCCTAGATTCGAAAGCTCCGTATATCACCAATTTCAAGAAACAGATTGTATTTGCATAGGAAAAAGCAAAGGGAAGCGACATGTTAGTAAGAAAATATTGAGGTAGAATATCATTTTGATTCTGCCCTTCAAACTCGAGGAAATCATGTATACTTTATATGTCTACTTTATAATGTAATAAAATGAAAAAAAGTTGCTTTTCTTCGTTTTAAGCTCGATCTGGCAAGTATATATTTAAAAATGAATTTATTACAGAATTTAATAGTATTGTACAATTAAAACAACCCATATGAAAACACTACATATTTAGGGAATACTCCTAAATTTTAAACATGCTGTATATTAAAACGATAACTGAGTGATAATAGAGGGAGTTCGTATTGAAATTGAGGTATTTTTTATCTGAAAATATATATCTACTTAGTCTGATCGGAATAAGTGAAGAAAGCCTTAAATGAATTTTAAAAAAAATTCTTAACCGACTAAACAAAAGTAACCCTTTAAACACATGATCTTACTTTACTTTATAACGTTTTTGAGTCCTTGGACCAACGAAAACTTTACTCTTGCAATGAAGAAGTGGTAAGAAACTGTATGAAAAAAATTTTCTTGCCCTGAGCTCTTTGTTGTTCCAAATGAATTATTAATAATTTTGACAAGTTAAATTTGATCCAATAAAAATAATAATTTAAACTAATGGAAAAAAATTAATTAAAATATAAAGTATTTAAAAATTATTTTAAGGAGAAAGATAATTTAGAAATTTAAAGTGGAATTTTAATTTAAAAAGGAGAAAAACATCGATTCGATATTTCAGGAGGCTAGAGCCCCTGTTAACTTGTTAGTTGTAACTCATGATCTTTAAATATGTTGCTTCCTTAAATTCTGTACAGAATATTACAGTAAAACATCAATATCCAATAAGCCAAATAAGGAAAAGTTATAATTTATTAAATTTCATTAATTAGCAAATACATTCTTATTCGTATAACATGTAGCAGGAAATATTTCCTTCGAAAACTGTCTACAATATTGTTATTATTATTATTTTACATTATAGATTTTTATTATCTTACATTATATTTTATTTACATTATATTATATTTATTATTTTTTATCTTATTTTTTAAATTATAGATTTTTATTATCTTACAATATATTTTATTTACATTATATTATATTTATTATTTTTTTATCCTATTTTTTACATTATATTATAGTTATTATTTTTTATCCTATTTTTTACGTTATATTATATTTAATATTTTTTAATATATTTTTTACATTATATATTATTACATTATATATTTTTATAAAATGTTTCTTTTGTACACATATATCAATCCAAGTATATCATTTCAAAATGATTCTTCTAGCTTGTGCATTGTTAATTGTCTTTTAATGATTCAGACTAACTTTTCGAATAAGAATATGAATTTTCAGATGAAATATTTTCTAATTGACGTAGGATATATTATAAAAAAATCTTGACATAAATGTGCATAATTTAATTCTGAAGCTTAACATCGTCAAAAAAACGTAAATTCATTTGAAGATTTTTTTAAATTGAGTTTATTAATTTAAATTCGGACTTTTTCTAGATTTTACATTATGAAATATACTTTCTCACATTTTCTCTCGCATTACAGTTTCCGTAGTATAGAATAACCATCAAAATTTTATTTTATTTTTTAAAATTTTCCAGTAAACAGAACAAACTGAATTTTTTTTATTTATTTATTTATTTTTTTAATTTTTATTTATTTATTTTTTTTCCATTTTTCAATTTTTAAGAAAGATTTCACACCAAAAAGACATACAGTTAGAGTGAAGGAAACCTAAGTAAAAAAAGAAATGTCGCACATCTTGAAGTTAAATAGATTCTGAACAAACAAAACGGGTTTTTTTTCCTATTTAACCAGTCGTCCTCTACTCAAGCAAACGGTTTCTCCTAGGGTCTAAAATACAATTATTTAAGCCTTAGATTTTTGATGTACTTCGAAATTGAAGTAGAGAATTCTTTTGATGTGGAAATTAGTTTTCCATTGCATTTGATTCCGCGTACGAAGTATTCTAAATGGAAATGTATATCTATAGTGTGGTGTCATAAGGAATGTAATGCGTTTCCCCTATTACTGTCATTCAGTCAGGGAGTTGCATGCTTGAATATGATCTTTTTTGTATTCTTTTTTTTAAAAGAATGGCAGAGAGTATTAAAATTATTTATAGTATCTGAGAAATATAACAGATAAATGTTAATACAAATGAAACATATTTCTTAATGTGATTCCATATAAAAATTATCGGATTCAAAAACAGTTTGAAAAAACAATATATAAGGAAAAATATGAATGACGGAAAAGAACTTTTGAGCTTTCAAATATAATGAAATAATGTATTTTAAAGAAAGGCTTTGTAATCGATAACATATCTTCAAAAATTTAACGTTTCTTATTTAATATGTGGCCAAAAGATACATGCTTTGTAATAAAATATGGAATAGAAAGAATTTTTTTTTTTGGGGGGGGGCTAGTAAAAATTCTTCAATTTGATTTTTTTTCTATGATTATCTATATATATGTAAGAGAAATTCTTGAGTGTTTACAGCTTAAAAAAAGTTTTATGTTAATTAAATTATCTTAAATGTTTTGTCATTGGAAAGTTTGTAAATCTGTTTTACATGTTTCTTTATAAGAATTTTGATCGCTGCCTGACGTATTATAGAATATTTTTAACAGCATTTCTTTTTTGTAAGAAATTTATATTTTCGAAAAGGTATCAACACAAAAAGTTATTATAAAAATTACACAACAAACATATATGCAATCTTAGTTACATTTCATGTTGGGTTTAATTATTGCAATAATTAGAATTAACTAACCCTATTAAATAATAATTACGTATTATAAGTCTTACAAAACCAACATAAATCAAATTAAAATATAAGAATAATAAGGAATACAAAAACATATTTTGAAAAAGAAATTAACGCATTTAAGAAAATAAAAAATCAAACAAAGAAAAAAGTAATTTAAATTGCTGTTATTAACTATTGACATAACATGTGATTAAATAGTAATTTATTAGATCCAGCCTAGTCCTTTCAAAAGATTATTTTTAGTTAGATTTGGAAAAAATGTATAGAATAAGAAACAAACTATATATGGCTCTCTAGAAACAAGAAATAATTCAAAATAGAACAAAACCTCTAAAGATAGTTATATCTAGCATAACTTATGAAAATAAATCCTTCACTTTAAAAAAAAACAAATCTTATTGATTAGCATTGATTTATAAATTAAAATCAAATCGTATAGTAAAATAATGTCCCAATGACTTACTGAAGAATACTCAAAACGACGAAATCTGAAATTTGTGCCGTACCTGACGAAAAAAAAACCGTGAAAATAATCCGTTATATTACTCCCCAAAAATATTTAAAACATCTAAATTTCTTAAAATGTTATTTTTAATTTGATAATTACTACATTAATGTTTGAAAATATTTCATACTTTTTAATAGCTGAAAATTTATATATATATATATTATCTATCTATCTATCTATCTATCTATATATATATATATATATATATATATATATATATATATTTATAAAAGTGTATGAAAGCCTTTTTTTTTACCTTTAAAAGTACCTTTTAAAAGTAAAGTTTTGCACTTTTTTTCTTTTCTTTTCCTATCTGAAGTCAATGCCACTCAGAGGTAGTCTTGTCGAGGCAAATGAATACATTCCCAAAGTAACAAACGAAGAACGAGAAAAACTTGAGAAAGTAGAAAATAATTTTGAGCATCGCTATGGACACTTGTTAAACGGTCAACAAAACTAGGGAAGCCTAGAATTTTGATGTTATCCATAAAACCATTCAGAAGGGTGGGGAATAACCTCCATTTTAAACAAATACTGTAACATTAAATATTCTTTTTAATTAGTCCAAAAATTGTTAAATTGAGCAAGTCATATCTAAAAAAAGTATTGTGCGCCAGCTCAAAAAAAACTCAAATCAACTACAGTGACTACAACTCTCTCAGACAGAAAGTAAATACACATGATTGGCATGCTATTACTGGAACATCAGTAGGAGTGTAGCTAGGCATAGTTATATACATATCATAAATTGGATAACATATACAACACAGTATTAAAGTTAGTTATGTACTACAACTATTATTTTTTTTCCGAGCACTTTTATACTATAAAACAATACAAGTATTATGTTATAATGTAATGTACACAACAATATTGGTCAATGTATATAATAAATATATATGTATATATAATATAATATATACATGTGTACATAATAACATATAATCATATATAGTAAGGTGAATTATTATTCAATTTGTATACGGGACACAATAATTAACTAAATGAGCAGGGATACACACACACAATGTTATTGGAAATGCATTGGCTGATTGGTTGGCTTGGGACACATAATACCATTACCACACTACACACACACAGCTATTGCTACACTGCTGTATTACAGTTTGTGGTCACACACTTAGCACAGACACACATTATTCCATTCACACATGTTAACATGGACTTACATTGGACCATTAGCTATATATATGTTACATCATCGACACACACAGCTGCATACAGTAACTTAGTCCATAGGTAATTACTGACACAACACACAGCTGTGCTGGCCACAGATATTAACAAATCACAGTTTATTATATTTTATATGCGCATTAGTGCCAACACACACATTGGCTGTTATGGTCATTGCTGCATTGGTTACATATCACACAGCTACCACACACACGACTTCATTACATGAAGGCCACACACACACACACCATGCTAGATCAATTCATTGTGTAATAACGGCTGGTTGCTGGGTAGGAACACAATTGTTGACATGAGCAATGTGCTCCAACATATCAAAATTTATCATTGTATTATTACACACATATCGGGCCCACGTACTCATTGGTATATTGGTCCATACGTACACATATGGTATATATATATAAATATAACTATACTAATATTGTTGGCTGGTATATATGATATAATAAGGTTATATACATGAATATATATATATGAGAAGATCTATATAATATATATATACATAATAAGAGTATTATATATGTTAATTAGGCGATTATAGATGCGATATAAGTATATATATGCATAATATGTACAATACATATATGTTACATACATATATAGGCTATGCTGCGCCATACATAGCTGCCTAAAACGCTTTACGATCATGCTGATACCCATAAGAACCTATGAAACCAACTGCTTTACTGCCAGCAACATGGAAATATCAAGAGTTCCGGTAATCCTTGGCAGGTGTAAAATTACTTATGAACTATTCGTATGCGCATACCTTATCCATAAAATCCAGAAAAAAAAGTAAGTAAGAATTTATTCAAAATAAGTGTTAAGTTTCAAAATGAAGTAAGAAATGGAATATTCGAAAGTTAAGTTAAAATGCCAGAAAATAAAAGAAAAAACTATTGAGGAAACTCTCTTATTTGAAAAATTCTATTCATAATTATTCCAGTCTCATATTTGATTCTTGCACAAAAAAAAACAGTTATTAAATATGTAAATTATCAATTAATTAATTAATAACAATGTAACAACTATGTTAATTGTTTACAAACACTTAAGATTTTGAAAATATTAACTTATTATATAATGGTGTGGAAGATGCTTCTTTAACCATCAATTTGTTTACAAAATGCAACTTTAATTTAAGAATAAAACAATAAATATCAGATATTCAATTGTTTTTTGCGATGTACGTTTTGATGTTCAAACAACTCAAGCTAACTGAGTGGGAGTTAGGTTTCGACATATCTCAAGCCGCTCCACAGAATATTTATTTCACATCACAAAGAACTGATGTACTTATTGCAATTGGAATCACGTATATTTCCCTGTCTGCCTGTATAGGTTGAATTTTGACACTCTATACAGAAAGGCTTGCATAAAGCAAAATGCGTGACAGTCTCTGAATTCTATTTTATTTGAAATAAGAAAAAATTCTCAATGCTCAGCGAGTGGAATAACCACAAATCTCTTTTGAAAAATATAGAAAATGTTAGCTGGAATCCTAAATTCAATCATGTAAAATATTTCTGAATACAGTGAAAAACATCATGAACCATTTTCTTAAAAATTCCTCTCTGTAATTGACTGTTGATAGAATGTATTCTCAAATAATATCCAGTTAGGTGTAATATTTTTTTTTTATTTCTGGAACATAGTGTGGTTAAAAACTTTTTCTTAGAAAAAATAAACATTTTAAAGACTTCTCAAAATCTTAACTTCTGTTTTAATCCATCATTAGATTTAAAACTCTTTAATGAAATTGAATAATTATTAATAACATTTCTTAACATTTTAAGTTATTTTAAGTATTAATTAATTAATCTTGTGTGTGTGGAATAAATATATATATAATTAGAAATTAATATAATAATAATCTCCCTCTCTAATTATATAACTATATATATATATATAATTAGAGAGGGAGATTGTGTTTGTGTATCCTTGATTAACTTTGAGATTATTTTCAAAAAATAAATAATTTATTTGTAACTTTACAATCCCTCAAATATCTATAAATTTTGAGTGCTTTATTTTACTTCCGAAAATTTTCATGCCATATTTCTCTCATTCCAGAATGAATATTACTTACATTTCCTTCATTTATACCCCAAATTGGATTAATGAAACCCTGATTTCTTTATCCAATAAGAAAGTGATTTTGATCAAATAACTAAGGCTCGGAGGCTTATCATCTAATCCTTAAGAAACTCCATAATATAAGGTGTGTATTAAAATGTAACAAGAACAAGGATCCAAATTTCTAGTTGCCACCCTTAATCATTTGAAGTTTTAGAGTGACACTACTTAAATATATGTCTAAATTAATTTAATAACTTAACTTTTGAAAATTAATTTTCTTCTTTATTTTAAATTATTTATCTGAAAATTGAGGGAAATCGTAATGACGCTGTAAGGAAAAAATATATAACATTTGGCCCTATTTTCCTTAGATTAAATTTCCAGAAAGAACTAAGAAACTCGAATGCGGGATTAATATTTCTATTTTATTAAGCAATTTATAAACTGCTTAAGGAGTTAAACAAAAATACACTTTAGTTTGAAGTAGCATAATGATTCAAAAATTTAAAAAGATAATTTTTATAATTTTCATATGACAACTAAAAAAAAATGTGAATTTAAATAGATATTGTCTTGTATATAAATTCATCCAAATCTAATTCAGTGCAAAATCACAATGGCAATTGTTAGTAATTTTTAGGATGTAATACAGTTAAAAACATTAATCTCTCAAGTAACCTTCATTGAAAACTACATGATAAACCTAAAAATAAAAATCCCTACACATTCTTACAAATGAACATTTGGAACTGAAAAATAACTCACTGGAACAAATAGAATCTGTTGAGAATTCATTAAAGTCATTAGTTGAAAATAAAGTAACGAAGAAAAACAACATTCCTGACAACACATTTAAATTTATCAAGTTAAATAAACAACCAGATATCTCCAGGTTTTAAAGGTGGTGGTTTCTCAGTATTGCAATGATATCAAAATATAATTGAATGAAACATTTACTTTTATAAAACTTTAAAGTTTTTCTAGAATACCCATTAAGTTTAGTCATGCACAAAGTGCACGACTTGATGTAGTCGTCTAATACACTGAAATTTCCCATTATAATTACATTTAAATATTACGGCAGCTGTGAAAACATAACACTTTTATTTTTGGTGAAAATAATGATTTATTAAAAACAAGGCGTTCACAAGAAAAGAATTGGAATGGAATTTGGCGTTTCTAGAAATGTTATTTCCCAGTTTTATGTTATTGTTCCTCTATCTAAATAATTCGAGTGAAAACAAGAAGGGTAGAATTTAATCAGCGATAACAATTACAGCGATTCCCTACTTTGGTTCTTCCTTTATATGTAAATGCCTCCAATAACTATAAATTTCATCGCTCGTAAAATTTCAAATGAAAACACGTCTCGTAAGATTTAAGAAGAGAACTAAAATGAACGTAATTTAGCGGAAACACATCCATTTTAAGAATTAAATTTCTTGTTTTGAAACAAAACACCATGTTCAAATATTCTTTTAGGGAATAAATCAATCACTTCATTGTAATTCATCCTGAAAAAATATTTGCGTTAAAGAGAAAAGAAATTAGTTTTAAAAAATTTGAATTTTTTTTATACTGAGGTATTCTACGTTAAAAATAATGAATAATTATATGAAATTGTAAGCATTACCTAAAATACAGAATTTGTTCTAGATGTTTTACATTAAAATAAAATTATTATATAAGGTTTAAAATTATTTATTTTAATATTAATTAAATTTGATTCCGCTGCTTAACAATAAATATTTGACTCGATTGTAATGTCGCTAAATTTCCATTCTATTTCACAAGTTGAAATATTTTATATTGAAAACTTTTTTCAAAAAACATTCTAGGATAAAACAATATAGATTTATTGCAATGCAATATGTAGCAATTAGCCTTTCTGACTTATTTGCAGAAAGAAATTAAATGTGTTTCCTTTCTCCATACGCTCCGATTTACAATGCTGATATGGTGGATAATATTCTAAGTGTAATCCTTTTGACTTGTTCGTGGTTAGAAAGTGAGAGGTCCTTGCCAATAACACTCATATTGTTACTATTATACTCATATTGTTACCAACAATCAATAAATCAGTGTGACATATAGAATTTCTGTTATTTTGTTTTACGCAAGGCAAAGAAACTTGTTTATTTTCATAAAAAATTATTTTTGAAATATACTTCGAGTGAATATATTCTACTTTCATATTTATAGATATTTATAAAAAATAATTTTTTAGTGGGCAAAGTACATATTTAATATATTTTATTCATAAGAACGTCATTCTCTCTTTAAAATTCAGTGATAGTAACTCTGGTGTTTTTTTAAATGAAAAGTATGATAAAATGTATATGTACGGAAATTTTTATCAATTATTTTATTATTACTAACAGAAAAATGCATAAATATTTATCGTATAATAATGTGTATCAAACTTTTTATCAAGTTATACGTAAAATAAATGTTCATCCTTTATTCTGTGTGAAATACACTTAATCATAAAAATATCATTATATGTGTAAGGTGAAAATATCTCGCGGAATTTTAATGGACGTTAGATGAAAAACCAAAATAAATATATCTTAGTTAAAGATTAAATATTTGAAACTCTCACCTTGTAAATGGTACATAAAGATTATTTTATTTTATCAAAATGACTCCTTGTCTGGTTCAGGTATCCTATAAAATCTACATTTTTTCCATAATAAGAACTTGTATTATTAATAAAAATACATCCTTAAAATTAAAAAAATAACACATTTACATCTCACACATTTTAAAAACAATAAGCTTCCTAAAAATACCTATTGTACTTACATAGTTAAAGCCTAATAATAGTATTTTTTCTATTTAAACATACGGAGTATACCTATGTTAATTATGTCTATAAATTACGTAACAGGTTTTTTTTTTGATTGCTTACAGTTGCAAACTATACCTTAAAATAAATGTATAATAATTTTTTTTTTAAAAAAAAGAAATTTTTTACCTCATGTGAATATAAATAATGCTTTTTTCAACATCATGCTAGTACAAATTCTGAAAAAATTGGACTTTACATATACTTTTTTGGTTATGTTTCAAATGTTAAGAAAGTTAGTCATAAAAATATCGCATTGCTCATATGGTTATTAAAGTGCTTACTATTAAACATTTGTTACAGGCATTGAAACTGAGTAAGTAACATTCAAGCATACTTCTTGAAAATAGAAAAATGAGAAATAAAAAGAAAAGAATTCAAAAATAAATAAAATCTTCAAATTTAATTAATTTCTAATAGATTGATTTTTGATAATTGAATTTCAATTTTAATTGATTAATCGATTTCATACTCCGTTATCATTTTAAAGGTTAAGGCAATTTTACATACTCTCACAAAGTATTGAATACATGACTGTGATAAGTGGAAACAATTCTATAGGTACTTAAGTATTCTAAGTAACAAATGTGACAAAATAGATTGCATGGATGATTGAACCATTTTCAAACCCTACATTTTGAAGGAAATATTATATACTTATTAAGATCATTGCTCTCTGACCTAGACCATTAAGAAACCAATTCGATTTCATTACGTGAATGGGAATCGTTAAACATTCCCAAGCTCTTTCCAAATATAATTATAAATATAAATATGATTTTCCTTGTTGGAAAAATCCTAAAAAAATTTAAATAGGTTTTTAACTTCATTCTAATACTTGTTAATGATATTTTTTATTTTGCTAAGTTCTTCAAAAAACATAATTATTCAAAATGAATATTCATACTACTATAAAAAAAGAAAATATAATCTTTAAATTCCTAATTATTTTTAATTTTATTTTCCAAAGCAAAACTTTCCAAAACTCGTAAGAAAATGTTGTTAAAGTTAACAATAAGAAGAACAAGAACAAACGAATCTGCCAAAAAAATCGCTTATTAAATTAAGTATGAAAATTAGAGCAAAAGACTAAATATATATTAAAGTAGTCAATAATATTCTGTTCTGGTATTAAAATAAAAACAAGCGATAATATATTAAATTAAATATATCTTAGCAATTTAAATGTACCTTAAATAAACTAAATGTAATGTCAAATCTTTGAATCTAACAACATGTAGCCGTTTTAAAGCCACGCCTTTTTTTCTCAAAACAACAGCATTTTAGCACATGTTAATAAATTTTAACTAGGAACAATTATTTTAAAATACCTTAAAAGTTTTCATTTTGCTTCAGAAAAACCAACTTTTAAATGGTTGTTCATTACATAAATCTAACTCCGAACCTTCTCCGCAAAAGAAAATGTGATTAACTGGAACTCAAAATCTTAGGTTTTGTGAAGATCAACGATTCTTGACATATATTCTTCTTACAAAATTTATTCTGATGTTAATTAAGATAATATTTCTTAGAATTATTTACTTTCATCAAGTACCGTATGACATTCCCTCGAAAGAAAGCTTAACCATTTTTATTCAAGTATAATAAATGCATGTAAAACTATACTCTTGCTCTATACCTATTTTGGAGATAAAGTCTGAAAAATAAATTAAGTTAAATTTGTTACGTGTGATATGTTTCCTTTTCACAAAAATTATTTTGAGGTTACACAGAAAAATTAAAAGTAGAATTTATCTTACAAAGCATTTTGCTCAAAATTATTTCTCCAGTAATTACTTTTAATGAGGTTTCTTGATAAACCAAGATAACATGTGTTTTATTATCCTTATCCCTATTATGTAAGTAGTTTCTTCCATGCAATAGATGTTTTATTATTAAAATGAAATATTATTTATTTGCTAAATGTAAAATTATTTACTCGATGAAAGAAAATATTATTTTAATATATAGCGTAAAACATGTTTGTTATTAATTATTGTTATTATTATTATTAATTTTGCAAAATTAATAATTCCAGGTTAAAGGTTCTAACGTTCAAAATTTAAGCCATCTTGCCAAGATTTTACTAACGATACGAAGATTTTACGTAGAAGTTATATATATATATATATATATATATATATATATATATATACATACATATATATATATATCTATACATACATACATATATATATATATATACATACATACATATACATATATGTGGGATGGCCTATATTAATTAATAAAAATCAAACTTTGAATTAGCACACAGACATTTAATATTGACGTTTCACATTAACATAAAGTTTCACATACTGGACGAGACATTTCACAATAACATTTAAAAACATTAAGACAATCTTCAGCGTCTTAAATCATAAATCGTCTAGAGTCATCAACAAGGGCGTCTTCCTCTTTCCGATGACTGCCGTCGACTCTCCTTCAAGAGTGGACTCCCTTCAGTAGCAGAGGCAGCGCCCTCTATGATCGAGTGTTTCTACTACAAACCCACACTCGGCCCTCCTGGAAGAAGATGACCTCAGCTTCTTAATTCTAACAAAAGATCCTCTAAACCTAAAAATACAGCTGAAAAGAGAAAATTCAAAAGCAGTAACAAATTGATAATTCGAACAGCATTTATCTCAACATCATCGTCTTTGGAAACAACGTCTTAGAACATCACCGTCTTCGGAAATCACTATCGTCTATGAAGTATCATCGTCTTGTTTTGTCACTTCGTCTTCTTTCACTTTTCTCTTCTCTCTTTTCTTTTTCTTTCAACGTCTTCAAAAAACATAGATAAATCCAGTCGTGTTTGGGGGAAAATAGTCATAATTGGAAAAAAGTCATATTTGGTAGATTCATAGTCACGTAAATGAAGTATAATTGAATAGTTTAAGTTACGCACTATCTTCTTATAAATTCTGCACTAGTAATCCGATGATGATTTATATTTTTTGTAGATCTTTCTAATGGTCCTAGATGATCTGTATGATACTTATGTAAAGGTATATGATCTTTATGAATTGGATGAAGATTCCTTTTTTCTTTTCTTCCTTCTTTCTTTCCTTTTTTTCTGTTTACTTGAACACAGTGCACACAATTAGCTATTGGTCTTTCAATCTTTTTTTTGACATCTTTTCGTAGATTGTTTCTCTGTTTCTCAAAATTAGCTTGAAATTCGGCGTCAATAATTTCTTTTGATTTTTCAGTCTGCTTGATATTCATTGAAGAACAAGGTTCTATAATTCCCTGTTTTAACCCTTTAGTTATTTGAGCATCAACAATCTTATTTTCAGAAAAAGGTAAATGTCGCGGTCGTTGATATATTGGTTCATTATTTTTAGTTAAAATATTTGATTCTATGTTAGTTGATTTAATCTTCTTCGGTTGGTAATTTAATATACATTGACGCACTTCATCTTTATTAGATTTTGAAATATTATAGCCTATATTTTCTTCAATTTCATCACAATTAACATTAACTGACAAAACCGATATAATATTGTTTTCTTCACACAGAGACTTATTTTTTATTGTAAATCCATTTTCATTTATTAGAACTTCACCTTGCAAAATTACATCAAGTCCTATAATAGCATTATGCGGTATAGCACCATTCTCCACGACACATATATTAGTAAAACACTTAAAGTTATCTATTCCTATCTCTCCCGTAAATATACCTATGAGTTTTATTTTACAATCTCCTAATCCCGATAAAATTGAATTACACTGATTCAGTTCACATATATTTAATTTTTCAAATATATTTTTAGAAATTAACGTAGCTTGACTTCCGGTATCTATCAATGAGTTAATATTTAAATTACCGAAACGAACCATTTTAAACAGATATGTTTGTTTTGCAATATTGAGAGATTCTACGTTATCATTGGGTTTGGTTTCCAAATTTAATTCCGAACATTCAGACGCCTTATGCCCAAAGTTTTGACATTTAAAACATTTTAAACCTTTATTCTTATGTGAACAAAATTTAGATAAATGTCCTTTACCACCACAATTAAAACACAATTTAGTATTCTGATCATAATTAATTGATCGTTTATGATTCACAAAATTATCTGGTTTTTGTTTTACTTTGCTAAAATTATATTTACTTTTTTCTCTCATAAAATCATTTTTTATAACCTCGTAAATCTTCAGTTTTTTGCGAAATTCACGCAAATCTTTGCAACCATACAAAACTAATTTATTTTCATTTCTGTCGTTAATTCCTCGTATAATATATTGCATTAAAGCGGTATCTTCAATTCTCCCTCAATTATCCAACTCTTTCATTATAAAATAATATTCTTGTATAGATTCAGATTCTTTCATTTTACGCCTACTCAATATTTCATGCAATTGGGCTGAATTAGTAGTGACCTCGAATTCATCTATCAACACACATTTTAATTCCTGGTATGACGTAATATTCAATTCGCTTCTCACAAATAATAAGGCATTACCACCAAGCAATCGTTCAGCGAAAATAAACTTTTGTAGGTCAGATAAATTAAAAATATTCGCAGCGATCTCAAAATGCTCGAACCAAACTGAAATGTTTTCATGCAATTCACCATTAAAAGAGGAAATAACACTTTCAATGTCTGAAAAGCTTACAGAGATGTTTTGATTTCGAGTGGTGCCATAGTCATAACAAAGCTCTTCAGAATGAATTGCTGACTCATTAATGTTCTGGCTCTGCACTGATGGATTTTGTTTTATTTCTACTCCCGTTTCGCTTTCTGATTGATTCGAATTTAGAATATATTGATAAAGCGAGTTAACATCATGTAATAGAACTAATATTTTCTTGATTAATTCGGTTTTTGTTCCTTAGAATGCAATATTCAGAATATCACAAATGTTAATCAATTCATTTAATGAAAAAGTATCATTAATAGTTTTTAATTTAGACTTAAAATTAGAGTCATTTACAGTGAATTCGAAACCAGTAAAATTTCTTATTCTTTCCGTATTTTTAGCATCGCCATCAGTATCAAAAATAAACTTATGCAAAGTCTTAATTTTTTCTTTCTTGAGATTCTTCAGTGCATCGCCTACTACATTAATATCGTCAATCTTCATATTTAAATTAGCAAATAAGAATAAATCTGACTCACCTCAAAGTCTTGAATTTATCCTTGGTCAGCACACAGTTATCCACACTTTTTTTTTCAGTCAATGTTCACTATTTTATCATGAGTCCTACACTCTCACGATTTTTATATCCTAATCGAGTCCTAATATGCTTACATTCAATAATGCGCCTCAATCTCTATTTCTATTCCTTATCAGTTTACATCTAATTATGCTCCTCAATCCCTATTTCTGTTCCTTATCCCGCTTCTGATTTGCGGGATGGCCTATATTAATTAATAAAAATCAAACTTTGAATTAGCACACAGACATTTAATATTGACGTTTCACATTAACATAAAGTTTCATATACTGGACGAGACATTTCACAATAACATTTAAAAACATTAAGACAATCTTCAGCGTCTTAAATCATAAACCGTCTAGAGTCATCAACAAGGGCGTCTTCCTCTTTCCGATGACTGCAGTCGACTGTCCTTCAAAGTGGACTTCCTTCAGTAGCAGAGGCAGAGCCCTCTATGATCGGGTGTTTCTACTACAAACCCATATATATATATATATATATATATATATATATATATATATATATATACATATCTTTTTTATTCGATAATATTTTTTGTCACTGAATAAAAATTAATCATACCGTTATATACGATACCGTTCATTCATTTGTACACTGGAGGTGCTGCGTGTTGGTTTGAGATATCCCATATCTGCAAATCACTTTATCAGTTTTTATTACAAAATATATTTACATCTTCTTTTACTTAATTTGGAATTTCTTGTTCCTATTACTTTTTCATTCTTACATTTTGATGCAGTACAAATTTTTGTGATGATCTGGATTAGATACTTTCACTTCATTCTGTCATCAAAAGTTAATAAAGTTCAGTAGCTAAAAGTTTAAATAATCACAGAATTAATTAATCTTTATTTTTCTTGATAGAATAATCAAATATCAAGATGCTTATCATGTTTGTGGAGAAATCCTTACTCGTACACAACGAAAAATAAAGTGAAGGGAATACTTATTAACTGGATTTAAAAGGCGGGTTTGAATCTGGAACTAATCTCAATTTAATCTCAGCACACATACATAATTTGAACCATAATTCAGTTCTTTCAATTTATTTTCTTATTATTAACCCTCTCAGTACGCACTTTGTACCCCATACTTACTATCTCATCAATCTTATTCACTACGTTTCATTATTTTTATTCTAATTTGCATAAGTTGCAGTTAATTCGAAAAGAAGAAGGTCTCAAAATATCTTTATATCATATCAAAGCCCCAAGATATTAGTTGGAAGGAAATTTATGTGAGAACCTACCCTTTTTAAGACATATGGGTAATTCAATGCTTCTAATGCTGCTGTTTCTTTTCCCTTTTGATAACACAGTTTTCAAAGGCGTATATTTTTTTTCATATGGAGAGGTTAGGTAAAGTGTTTCAATGAGGACTCTAAATCCTTTCATTGATATAAATGCTCTATATTTTAGGCTTTTTTATTCTGTTCATTTGGTGTTTTGTTCCCTTTCCACATTGTGTTATTGTTCATTTTTCATTTAATTTAGACATCTAAATTTGAAAGGAATCAGTTTTTTTGAGATATTGCAAAACTTGCATGTCAATAACAATGAAACAATGTCATCCAAAAACAACCAAATTTTTCACACTAAGACCATTTACTAAACACACAACCAAGTATTTCTAAATTTATAAGCAAGCTGAGCAAATTCAAAATATCATTCTTATGATTTACACAAAGAATAATATTTTTGTTTGTAAAAGGGTTATTATATTCTGAGGTATCACAGGCTTTTAATAAAAATAATGAATGGAATTAAAAAGACAAACTTTTCCTTTGAATTTTGCATTTCCCTTACAAATACTACTTCATATGGATACAAGAAAGTCCTGACAGGATTTTGAGTCCAAATTTTAATTTTAAATAAAATTCAATATTAAAATTATGACATTTTTGTAATTCTAATATGAGACGTTTTCAATCCAAAAAGAAATGTGATAAAAATTCTCAAACTTTTTTTCTCGAAATGAAGTAACTTCCGACATAAATGATTTAAGTAAAAATATATCAAATTTGGATATTTTTCTACATAAACAATGTGAATTTGAATCACTTCATTTCAAATTTACGCCATTTTTAACAATATAATTTTGTGTGATTTCGGTACAAGTATCTGTTTATTATAATATGTCATTAAAATTTTGAAATAAACTGGTAAATTTACAATTTTACTTTTTTAATACATGCAACAAAAGCAATTACGTATTATAGTATAGGAAATAAAAAATGGAATATAAAATGAAATATATGCCATAAAAATAAGTAAATTTAAGTGATTAATTAAGTAAAATTTGTTGAATTAATTAATATGGAAATAAAATATAACTCTCTTGACATTACAGTTGAGTAGCAAAATTGTATTAATATCGGAGCATTTTCCTATCTGAAAACAGGTTTTTAGCATAAGCAATGACTACCATCCAACTAAAATCTGTATAAAAACTCAAAATTAAAATTTTATTGATAAAATTTTACAAATTATAAAACATAGTAACACTTATGCTCAACAGAAATTTTCACTCTTTTATTTCATAAGAGAAAAGTTGATAACTTGGAGCTTCTTATTAGCCTGCAATAGCAGAGCATTTATTTTACATTTGATTTTATGTATGTCGATTTTATCTTCTGTTAATTTAAGGAAAATAAATGAAAGGGAAAAAAGGAAAAGAAAAAAGTAGGAACAAGAGTCTCAATATGTGTTTCCATTATGTTTCGATACCCTTGGGTGCATGGAGAATATTGACTTCTTAGTTAAGAATACTTCTCAGGGTTGTCCCAAGGGATTATATCATGACTGGGGGCAATATCCTTTGGGATTTAGACAATTATTTACACATTTCTTCTAGATGGTTCTTCCTGTTTACTTTATTACGTCATATCTATAAGGATTGAGAATAAGGGATGTATGTTGTCATTGGAATTTTCGAAACATTATGAAAATAGATATTGTTCATATATATATAGAAGAATTATATTCAATAATGTTTCTTATCCTTATGTATATATATAGTAATAAAAAAGGAAAAGATTTTACCTTATTCCGTGTCTGTAATGGGACGTGAGCAACATAACTTATGCATCTCTTGAGTACAAATATATAAGCTGTTTATATTAAAAATGTTTTGTATTAATTATTTCATGCATTGAAAACGATATTTAAAGAATTTTAGAAAAGAAATAACGGAAAATTTTAATTCAGAGGTATATGTTTCGTTTCCCTCTTTGGTTTTGTTTTTAATAGATTCTTATTTCACAATAAATACTCACTAGTTTATAACAAAAAATTCATGAAAATAATTTCCTAGTTACATCATGTAAACACTAAAATACTTTGTTATAATACATTTTACAACCATAAAATGTATTAACATATTTCTGGATCAACATGAAATATAATATTTGTGAGTTCATGAGATAATTAAAGTTAGAGACAATGAATAGTTTTTACAGGGGTAAAAATAACTTTAATAGGAATTTTTCAAGACAATCCCAAAAGAAAGATTAAAATGAAAAAAAAAAAATATTATTCTAAGAGCCTATTACATTGAGAGTATTTTAAAATATTTTAAACAATTTATTTATTATTTTTTTTTTCAATAATCTTAGATTTATTATTTTAAAATATAAAAGTAACTGCCTGAATGATAAATATTCTACATTACGAGAGAAATATTTATTAAGTATGAGATCCATATAAGTGGTTGAAGATAAAACAAGTTTCAAATAGTATAAAATTAAATAAAAACGCTTTCCTTCTGTTGGAAATATTTTTCTTACTTACACGCTTGCAGAATATATCTAGGTTTGATAAAATTTCTTCATTTTTATGCTAAAATAAAAAAATGGAAAATTCGAAAGATTTACAATGAGATTCGGTTAGTATTTTTCTTGAATCTCAATTTATTAACAAAGTTAAATACCTTAATTTTTTTTAATTAGTTGTTTTAATTTATTATTAGCAATTAATTTTCAATCACTTATTAATATCAACCATTTATCATGGAAAATTCAAGTAAAATTAATTTTTAGTTTAATTTCTTAAATGATTTTATTTACTATTATTATATTCGTGAATGAAATGCTCAAATTAAAAATTGATTATGAATTGTCTAATTATTATTACTTCATTAATCTTTAAATAGCTAAAATACATATATAGTCTGATGCATGAATGTTTCTAAACAACGAATTACGACGAGTTTCTCTTTTGTAGCATAAAAAACTCATCAAACACAGTTTTCATTAATATTTACTTTTTTAAATGTAAATAAAAAAATATTTTGACTTTTCTTCTTAGAATTGATCATATTGACTGATTTCTATAA
>BMAW01096525.1:0-42408 GCA_019974015.1 Nephila pilipes
AAACGTCAAAACTTTTTTTTCTCAATATAAAACGTGTTCATGATTAGTTCGCTATCCACAACGCAATCAAAACACAAAATATCAACAACAAATCGCTTGTAAGGAGAGTTGTAGTCACAAAAAAAGAACGCTAAAATGTTACAGTTATGATTAAAATGAGAAAAAAAAATTAATTTTTGAAAAGTATCGTTAAAAAAATAACATAAAATTACTGACATCTCTAAAAAAGGGGCGTGGTCCAGTCACAAATTTTTTTTGTTTACATTTTTAAATTTCATTTTTTTCAACCTTCTCGTGCTCGTACATATAAAAGTAGTACATCAATCGAAAGATAATAATTCAGAGAATATTTCTAAATAAAAATAAAAAAATCAATTTTTTGGTCATTTTTGGGGTACCGAGTCCCCTTATAAATGCGACTTTCATAAGCAACCGCTTCATCAATGGAAATGCGCATTGTAGTATTCCGCATAAAGATTTCTATCTTCTCCATACTGCATGTAACTTCAATCTGCGTCTTGCTGAAACCAAATAAGTCTGCATGAATAGCTGTAATTTTGAACATTGTGTACGGAAGAATCATTCGAACTGCAGAATAAATTTTATCCAGGTGTTTTGGTTCTTCCCCAGAAGTAATCAATCCTTCCGCTATGTATATAGATACAATAAAAATAAATGTGCACATATAGAATTTTTAATAATATATAAGTAATTTTCTCTCGCTAAAAAAACTCGTCTTAAATTATTTTCAAAAAAGATTAATAAAAAAACGTTCTGTACAAAGTTTTGCAAAGAGTAGATTTGTCACTCAAGTTGTACTTTTTTTAAAATTGTTATTAAATTATTCTGTTATATATAAGAACTAAAGTAAACGAGATGAAATATCAAGAAATCTGCAATTGTAAGCTTTTCCGATATTAAAATTAAAGGAAGCAATTAATTGTTGAATTGAATAAATTTTAACAAAAGGTAATTGAAATTGAAGCAAACGATACAAAATTGAAAAATGATCTGGTACGTCAAAAAGTTTCCACTTAAAACAATAGCCTCTTGGTTAATTAATGAAAATCAAAACGAGACATTTGCTTTCAAGACTCAAACTAAGCACAAGCAAAAAATATTCGTTTGAGTATAAAACGTTTTTTTTTCTTTTGTATACAATTTTAATGTTTTTCATTTTTCACGAGACGAGGTTGACATGCACAATTGATTGAAAAAAAACATTAAAACTAGCTGAGCATTTAAAACCACTTTCTTGTCAAACTTATGCATGACATTTCTGTAGTACATTTTGAAAATGTTTTAAACATATCTGTAAATGAGACCAAAAATGCACTTTAAAAATAAAATATAGGACTAATTAAAATTTTATTTACGATTTAGGACATCAAGTTCTTTATTCAAAAATATTTTTTTAAACTAGGAATCTTTAAAACTAAAGGCGATTTTAAAAATAAATTTATTTAGTTATTGAAATTTTTGCAGTTGTTGAAGATTTTTTATTGAAAATAAACACATACGAGTGCGATTGAAAAAGTACCCGAACAAGGGGAAAGAAATTAGTTATTACAAATGGAATGGGGTGATTCAAGCACTTTCTTTTATTTTTATTTCACTTATCGTTTGTATTTTTTTCTAAAAAGTCGATGAGGATGCAGCTCTTGGCATCTCAAAAACCTGTCGCCATAACTTATCCGGTAAATGGAACAGTTTTCGCTTTCACTGGAGTAGTTTCAATGGATAAAATCCATAGATTTGAATGTTTCTTTGATTCCGGTGTGTAATGAAGAATCCGGACCTCATTCTGAGATTAAAGAGAAAAATACAGTTTAAATTTTTTTTTATACGGAATCTAGGGAAAGTTTTCAGGGAATAACATACAAAAATAACAACCTTCCCTTATTGTTCCTCGATAAGATAAATTTTGTGTAATAATACTTTATAAGATATCAAGCTGTTTCAAAATGCTAAAATATTTTCGAACCGAAAATTGAAATTAATTTAGTGTAATTATCATGAAAGCATAATTTTATAGAATGAGATATAAGTGTACAAAAGGATTGAGTACAAAAAATAGTTTATGGTTTTTTTAAGCGTTTTGGAAAAGAAAACAAAACAGTTACGGACGAATTACTTTCGGGTTGACTCTCAACAAGTTGGCCACCGGCAACATCAAGTGGATGTGACATATGCTGCTTTCTACTGTCTCTACGATGTATATCAAAAGGATTTAGGATTGACGATGATAGTGTAGGCATTTTCACGATGATAGTGTTCCCCTAGTTTTGAGAAAGCAGATGATCTTTTCCCGTTCTCTGCCGCACTCCTTGAGCGACAAATAGAAGGAAAAACGCGTGCACATTGCTGCAGATTTCATTGACACGTGTGGCTAATATCCAAACTTTCTACAAACCGTCGACACAGGAGATAACAGATGGTCCTACCATGCGTAGGCGAATCTGCAAATAATACAATGGTGCGCACCGTCTTTTCCATGCCTCAAATAGATGCGTCTACATTGGTCCAGATTCAAAAAACCTCTCGGTTCCATTTTTGGAAAGAAATAGCATGAACTACACCTAATTCTACTTATTTGTTTTGAAATTTTTACTACTGCCCATTTTTAGTGTTTGAAACAGATGTACAAAAGTAGAAATGGAGTTTATTGCTTGAAAACACGCGTCTGTTTTTCGCAATCTATGATCGCAACTTCTTTACCAATACCGTGTAACTGTTAAGGGACGTCCGCGAGCACCTGACGACTACAGACTTCTTTTCGTTCCCTCACTTTAAAAAAAACATGAAGGGCAAACGTCTTAAAGACTTACCGGATATCCAACGACGGGATACATATGTGTTACGATCAGTACCACAAGAAGCATTTGCTGACTCTCATTACAGCAGCATTATCAAAGATATCAAAATTTTGTTGTGGTCAATGGATGTTTCTTTTAGGGTAAATAAAATTATTTTGTTTCCTTGTTTTGTTTTATTTGTTTTAAGCTTCCGTTTACCGAAAGTTTGAGCCATACCTTGGATACAAATGAGCCTCACTATTTAAAATGACATACACCTTCGAAACACAATTTCCGATCTAAACATCGATTTTACATTTCTAGTCTGATAATAAAATTTAATTTTTTATCTTTAAAATTCTGTTTGAATTTTGCTTCTACTTTACTTAGGCACTGAATTATACAAATGTTTTGATATCTCTTGAAAGCGAATTTCTCTGAACGAAAAGAATCTGTACAGAAGTTTTTTTACATTTTACATGACTACAAAACACAATGTCTCAAATGATATAAATTAGTAAATCTTGTTTCTTTAATGAGTTATTAAAAGCCTCTTCTGATATATAAAATGCAAAGAAGTTTTAAGTAAATTTTCCTTAAGTATGTTTGTGGGTGTGGGCTTTACTTACACTTTTATAGCGTCTTAAGAATATAGTATCCATTCGAAAACACCTGATCCTTAGTCTTATTCAAAGATTGGAGCAGATATTTGTGACTGATCCAGTATAGGCTTGTGCCTCAAAAATTGATAAAAGGCTACAGTATTCTAAATCTCGCTATTGTAAAATATTCTAGCGATACTCGTTTCCTGTTAATTGCGGAAGAGTTAAAATGATCTATTGTTCCATAAACCTATATACATGCGTCCTATAAGTGAAGTCTGCTTTCGACCTACATCGAGAGAAGTCCTTAGAGCTATACAGACTGGAGAACTTGTGATGAAGCATAAACTGAAACGAAATAGTCCTCCTCTCCGCATATTATATGCCTTTTTCAAATCTGGACATTCCAGATAGGTTTCCATCTTCCTGTTGTCTTATGTACTTAATACTTTGCATCGTTTTATCTTCAATTTTAGTCAAATTATATTAAGCTTTAATTCTAATATTTATATTGTTCCAGATAAAATTATTAACACAAATATCCGTTTTTGAATAATAAAGTTCGTTTGTTTTGTTCCATATCCTTTATTTGGCTTTCATTCTACTCTACTATTTAGGTACAATTCAACAGTCACAATCTCGTTTAAACGTTCTGAAAATGCACTTAATTTATCCTGCTATTTATTTAAAATATATATTAAATTAATCTCAATTAATTTTAAATACATATATCATGTATGATATACAAAATGTTTCTATTAACTTACGCGATAGAAATATTAAAAGAAATTTAGAATGAAATTTATTTTCTTTTTTATAGGAAATATATAGTGATCCATCAATACCGAGAATCTTTTAAAATTAGAATAAGAGACACATATTCACTTATTATGTTACGGTGTGTTATTCGTGCTTGTTTCTTCGTTATCATCCGAACCATAAAGTAATTTGTGAATTGCAAAAAATTACAATTTTCCCGACTGAAATGAAACGTTATCAGGAAAATAATTGGAAGACCGAAGTTAATTAGATGACAGTATATGATGACTGATAGAAGATAATTTCAGGTTGATAAATATTTTTTAAGTTATATAAAAGCATCAAAATTAAAATTTTGGATTAAAGCAAGTCTTAGGTAAAGTAATGTAATCAGAATCGGCTATTTTTGAGAAGCGATGAATCATAAAGAGTGAATTGAGAAGCTAAGATTTTATTTGTTGTTCCTAAATTAGAATTGATGAATTAAGTAAGATTCGAGGGGAAGCGACCTTATCTATACCTCAGTGAGTTTTAATAAAGTATTTAATTTTGCTCTAACGTTTCGTTTTCAGAGTCTGAAAATTATTGACTGTGCTTAGGAAGATGGTTGTAGAATTAAACAATGAAGAAAGGGTATCACAATTATACCAAGTAACAATTTTTTTTAAAATTCAACTGTGTGTGTAGGAGTTCACACAGTGATAGTTTTTTATTCTTAAGTTAAAGACATTTTTTTTTATTTTATCTTTGAGAAAGTTAAATACAATTTTTAAAAAAAATCATTCATAGAATTTTTAATGAAAATAAGGTTTCTTTGTTTTGTGACGAATATCCAGTTAAACACAGAGGAATTTTTAATGTTTTTTTTTTCATAAAATTATTATTTTGAAATATTTTTCATTCTGTAGGTCAAGGAAGTTCTCTAAAGGCTTAAAAGAAAGAAAATCGAAATTTCATTTTTTTGTACGAAGCACAGCAACTGAAAGAGTTTAGAACACTCAAATGAAATATATCTTTTTCTCATTTTTTTCAATATTCCGAAAATGACAAATTCAGTTGTCGCGGTAATACTTCAAAAATGACCTCTTTTTGACTTAGGTTTTTACTAACCTACCACTTTGAAGTTAAATAAAATTATAATTTTTAAGTATAAAGTAAATATAAATAATTAAATATTATTTAAATAAATTTTATTCAAATCTGTAAGTTATTCGCAAATCGAATATTTCCCAACTGAAGCATTTCAGAAAATTTGTTTTCTTGTTTAATAAAACAAATTGAAATAAAATACCTTTTTAAAAATTTCATAATAGACGTTATATAAAATACATAAAAATATAATGTTTATTTCGTAAACCGAAAGAAAGGGAGAAAATCATTTAAATTCTGAAAAGTAAATAAACACTCATATTTCTCTCGCATGTTGAGTACCTAATCTCGATACGAAATATACCAGTTAAAATCGATGCTTTTCAATGCTTTGAAAGAATTTTAGGATTTTATGATAATATTTTGCATTTATAAAAAAAAAATTAGTAATTGCGAATTACATATTGCGCAATCATAAAAGTATAGAAATAAGGAAATGGAAAGGAATATTTTTTTACTATGTTTACTGCTAGACCGTATTTAATTTTAGAGAGATTAATTGCTTGAATGGTGTGTAACATTTAGATTAGAAGGAATACAAGGGACTTTGTCAAAGGGCCATGTCATTTTGTACCATGATCGAGTCACGAGGAGGACACATATATTGACACCCTCTAACAACCATACTCCACCTACATAATGTTTTTAAGCCGGAAAACGCTTCACTCAAAACATCCCGCTACACGGGTGTTTGTTTTGTGGTGAAAAAGTTTCTTCTTCTTCCCCGAAGGAAAGTAATTCGATCACAAAATCGTGATCATGACCATTCGACTACTTCGTCCGAAGGTTAGTTTGAGAAACATACTTTCATGCAAATGAAATATTCGAAATGTAATTGATGCTTGTTTTCGTTCACTGTTACATTTTTCAAAATAATATTGAGTGAAGAACTGTTTCATTTAAACTCACGAAAATGCCAATATTTCTCTTTACAGTTGCTTCATGAAATCGGGAATGTACATGCAATCTTCACTCCTTGGAATACATATTGGTTGCTCAAAAAGGAACCTTTCTGGTGCAGAAGAGTTTAATTGAACTATGAATAGAATTACAAATATTCTACTAATTTGTAAAAATAGTATAGAAAAATGATAGTATATTGTGGGGAAAAAAACAGCCATGCAATCGGTTCGAAAAAGTATATTTTTGAATTTATCATTTCCCATCAACGATTAATTACTTTTTTTTATTTCGCACTTGAAAGCAAAACGTGAGGGATATCGGTGAGTAACCTCTTAAATTTGAGCCTCCGTCAACTAGCACGGATAACTTGATGGTTCCTTTCCAAACTTTTACACCGTGCGAACAGGAGACCTTGATGCCTAGACGAATTAAATGTGCATCATCACCACAAAATATGGTTTGCAATTGACATTGGGATCTGTGCAAAGCACTTGAAAACAACACTGGCTTCGCCCGAGAATTCGGCTGCCACGACACACTTTTAGCCAAGTGGGGGCTCTAATGATAACTAAAGCTCTATGAAAATGAAAGACTCTTCAATTTAAAATATTTTTATGTAAAATTTTCAATACATTCAGTAATTCTTTATGCATGTATATTCCTTAAAGAATTACATAGTCTTAATAACAAAATAGTCATTCATTTCTGTAGTTGCAAGAGAAATTAAATAAAAAAAATACATAATTTATTAGTCATACCTATACACATTTTAATATAATTAAATACTTTCTTTACGATTTTGCTTGTTATTGTTGTGGAAAAGGTGACGAAATCGTAGCACCTTACATATGTCAAAAATGAATTCCCTTAAAACTTAACGCAAGTACCCATGGAAACAAAGCCAGGCAAGATTTATTGATGTTGAAAACTCATCCATAGCATGCATGAGACCACAGTGAAAAGAAAATCTTTAAGTGTTTCTTCATAATTGCTCTTAAAGCAATCCATGTTCATACATTTTGAAACAGTTTCAATTAGTTCTACTTTTTTTGCTAAAAAATTAACAGTATGTACATTTTGTTAAATAAAACACTTGTAAAAATGCCATTGTGTAGTCGCAAATGAAACAAATATTTCTACATTCTCCTATTTAGGCCATGATACTGAGGAATAACTCCCAAGTCATGTTTGCATTTGTATTAAATTAGAGGCTTAGGGTTTAATATGATAGCAACAGTTTTATTGGGAAAAGATAAAGAGCTCAGCACTAAGAGGAAATTTTGCTATTATTGAAATGATTTTTAATAATTTTTTTTTATTACAAAAGCAATTTCCTGAAAATAAAACCTGTTAAAAACAATTTTTGTAATATTCTAAGCAATGTGTTTGCATGTTGTACATAATTCTTATGTATCATAATGTTTTTTTATATGTACTGATATTGCTTTCTGCTTAGAACCTATTGTAAATCGCCAATTTTTATTAAAAAATTTAATTTTCTTTTTAAAAAAAAGCCTATTCTTTTAAATATAAGTCTTAAAACTTTATTTGAAATTAATGTTATATTTGAATTATTGGATCAATATTATATTTGAAATATTATTATTATTTTTATTGAAAATTTAATTAATTGCTTTATAGAAGATATTTAACGATATGTGAGTAATTCTTATCTATATTTAACACTCATTTTAGTATCAAGTCTTATTTTACAAAATATTTTGATGGAAACTTTCCAACATTTCACATTAATATAAGTTGTTTTATAAATGTCGTAATAATTAAGACGAAATTCTTACTGTATCACTTGCGTACTTTTACCATTTTAAAGCGCATCATGTATCTTAAAAGGAATAAACCTAAAAAAAAACATACTTATCTACACACTAAAAAAAAGTCATCTAACGATTTATATTAAATACACACCACACTGAAATGATTTAAAGAATTTTTATTTTTTTCTCTCCAGTTGAAATAAATATTGTAATAAGATATAACAAGAATAAATGTAATTTATAAATTACACGAGCCTATCATAAAAAAATGTTTTTTTGTTATCCGTTTTTTAAATAAAACTTTTTATCACTACATGTGAAATATTTTTTCCATACCAATGCAAAATTTCTCTGTAAAATAAGAAGAATTATATTTTATCTGCGTCTGTTTAGTATTTTTCTGTCTCAATATCGTTGTGTTCGTCTAACAGAGCTTCAGTCTATATTAATAAAATTCACTGCATCATCAAAAAACAATTTTTCTCAAAGATATTGCATTAAATTCGCAAAAGATATCAATGAGAAATTCCTAGTATGATTTTTAACTATAAACAAAATGTAATTGTAAATTTATAGCAGAAAAAAAATATCTCACAATGACGGCAATACTGGAAACATATGAATTTTACAAATTTGTGTCACTTTCAAAAAGTAAAAATCGTTAAGTAAATAGCAAGGATAAAATCAATTGAAGTAAGAATTTCATTTGTACTAATAAAATTCAAAATTTAATTCTTTAAATATCACACACGTAAATAGAAAATACCAGGGATCCAAAAAATGTTTTGTTGAATAAGTGGAAAATACGTTTATATTCCTTTTGGTTTTCTCTCAAGTGACAGCTTTAGGAGAATAACCTTCTACTAGTTTTAAAACTATCAAAGTCCTTCCTCGGTACAGGTACGGAAATGCCTTTTTAACTTATTACTTTGAATGAAAGATTTTTGCATATACAACAAACGTATGGTTTTTCGTTGGTATGAATAAGCAAATGATTTCTAAGCGCACTCTTGTTAGTACACGCGTATTTGCAAATTCCAAAGACAAAAGATTTTTCCTTAGTATGGAAGCGCAAATGTCTCTTTCAATTGCAACTTAGTGTAATAGATTTCTTTGCAGAATACACAAATATAAGGTTTTTCATTCGTATGCAAGAGTAAGAGTTTATTTAAGTGACATATTCAGGGAAATGCTTCATTACGAGTATCACAAACATACGATCTTTCTTTGGTATGAATACGTAAATGACGTCTCAATGAACTATTGTCACGGAAAGTGCAATTTCACATTTCACAAACATAAGGCTTTTCTTTGGTATGAATACGGAAATGTATTTTTCAAACCTTCTTTAGTAGAAAAACCTTATTGGAAAATATCACAAACATACGATTTTCTCATTTGTATGAATGCGTAAATGAACATTTAAGTCAGTGCGTAGAGTAAAAGCCTTGTTGCAAACAGTTCAAGTATATCACATATGTTCAGCCTGAACTGTATTCTTCAAAATCGCGAATTAATGCATTTGATAAGCAATACCATTTTTGAAGCAAGCTTCTATCAGTTTTTCCTATTTTTCGAATTTTCTTTATAAAATGTATGTTCCGGTTATGCGAATTCGTTTCAGAGAGAGATACATATCGTTATTTTGTCAAGAAAGAAATAAAAGTAAAAACTTAATAAGGTCCATACGTATGTCTTTGGCATATATTTTTCCTTACTACAAAACACAATATCGCAAATGATATGTACTAACGAATCTTGTTTCTTTAATCAGTAATCAAAAACTTTTAGTAATAATTAAAATTCAAAAAAAGTTTTAAGAAAATTGTAATGTTTGATTGTGGTTCAAAGATATAGTGAAATTAGTTACACTTTTTAAAAAAATTAATAAAACTTTATTTAGAGATTAAAATAGGCTCGTAGCCCTCATAGGGATACCTACTCAACTGCTCCCATGCTACTAAGACCTTCAACTGATTCCACAGAACTCACTTTTCTCTCCCTCCTCGCGGGCGGTACAACCAGCGCCGCATAGTGGAGGCTCTGAACCATTGCTCGGAAGGGAGGGGAACACTACATAAATATTCCTGAAGTACTTTTGTGTGCGTGTTCTTTACTTCCACTTATATACCGTCGTAAGAAAATCGCATCTATTCGAAAACATCTGATGTTCATTCTGATTCAAAGAATGGAGCACACGTTTGAACTATCCGAGCTGTACAGACTCTGGAGAACTTGTGAAGAAGCTTGAACTGAGGCGAAATTCTTCCTCTTCTCTGCATATTATATGCTCTCCCAAAGCTGGACATGCGCGACAGATTTTCATCTTCCTGTTGCCTTACTTTGCATCCATTTATCTTCAACTGTAGTCAAATTATATTAATCTTTAATTCTAATCTTTTTTTTTTCTACATAAAGTTATTAACACTAATATTCGATCTTCGATAATAAAGTTCGTTTTTTTTTTTCCATATCCTTTATTTCGCAGTCATTCTACTCTACAATATTTAAGTACAATTCAACATTCTTAATCTGCTTTAAGCGCTCTAAAATAGCACTTAATTTATCCTCTTTTTTATTTAAAATATATTGAATTTATCTCAATAAATTTTAGATACATATATCATGCATGATATACAAAATGGTTCTATTAATTTAAGCGATAGAAATATTAAAAGAAAAAAAATAACATAATTTAATTTCCTTTTTCAATAAACTATATAGTAATTTATCATTACTATGACTTCTTAAAAATTCTAATCAGAGACCAAGATTCACTTATTTAACGTTGTGGTATTTGCGCTTTATTCTTCATTGTTTTTCGGAGTAATTTGTGAATTGCATAAACTTACAATTTTAACCCAAACAAAATGAAACGTGATTAGGAAAATTAGAGAAAGGTAGAAGTGTAGTAAATTAGAGGTTAGTAAATGATGACTGATAGAAGATAATTTCAGGTTGATAAATATTTATAAGTTATATGAAAGCATCAAAATTAATATTTTGGAATGAAGAAAGTCTAATTTAAAGTACTAAATTAGGAGTCTTCTGTTTGTCAGCAGTGGTGAATCAGAAAGATTGAATAGGTGAGCTAAGATTTCATTAGTTGATTCTAATTTAGAATTGACGAATTAAGTGAGATTCGAATGGAAGCGACCTTATCTATACCTCAGTAAGTTTTAATAAAGTATTTTATTTTGCTCTAACGTGTCTTCAATTGGTAATTGACAATTACTGACTTTGCTTAGGAAGATGGTAGTAGAATTAAATAATGAAGAAAGTATATCATATTTATATTTATCTTTGAGAAAGGAAAATACATTTTTTATAAAAAAATCATTAATGCAATTTTCGATTAAAATAAGATTTTTTTGTTCTGTGACAAATATATAGTTAAACTCAGTTGTACTTTAAATAAATTTTTTTTATCAAAATATTTATTTAAAATTTTTCCCATTCTGAAGGCCAAGGAAGTTCTCAAAAGTCTTAAAAGAAAGCAAATCGAAATTTGTTTTCAATGCACGAAGCCCAGAAGCTGAAAGAGGTTATTAGATTTAAATGAAATATATCAGTTTATCATTTTTTATTTAACATTCGAAAAAGACAGACATAGTTGTCATGGTAATACTTCAAAAATGACCTATTTGTTACTTAAGATTTTATCAACTTACTACATTTAATTTGAATATATGTGTAATTTTTTAAGAATAAAATAATTATATTGAATAAATATTACTTAAATAATTCGAAACGGGGAATTTTAATTAAAATCATTACATTATTCTCAAATATTGCATTTAAGAGCGATATCGTTGAATGAAAAAATTCTGAGTAACACCCATAAATGGCGCTGAGTATTCCAAGGTATTTGGCACGTTGTATTGGCTGGAATATCCAGCTTGAGCGATTAATTAACCTGCCTAGAAATATTCACTACGAAGTACAAAGGTCAATTGAGGCAATTGGGAGAACATTATGGAGTTTCACAGCTGTAAAATTGAAAAGCCAAATAATTATTTTGTCTATTACTTGACTTATATCTCTTTCTCTAACTCTCTCTCTCTCTCTTTTTTTTAAGGGGATGTGAGCGTATGAATCCAAAGTTTCTTTTCTCCTAGTATTAAAAGCGCTTAAGATTAAATATGTAAACTTTATTTATTTTTATATGAAAAAAATAATAATAGTTAAATATAACAAGAAATAAATAATAGAGGAAAAATTATAGTGAATAAAAATGTAAAACAATAAAAAGAATGAGGAGAGCTGTCAGGCTTTTATCGAAGACAGAACTCTGAATTGTTGTCATATAATATTTTCGAAGATATTCCAAAATATTTTATAAAAGCAATCAATAAAATGATTATTATACAGCTTACATAAATACATTTAATCAGTATAAATGTTGTAAAACAAAATTTGAATATTATTTTATCACGTCAAAACTAAACTAACTGTATACTTAAATTTTATTTCTACTATATAGATATATTGCGATTGAACTATGTATTCTATTAATCATAATTTTTCCTTGAAATAAAACTTACTTAAACCTTATGGGTAACTCCTCATTTTTTCAGAAATTCTAGCAGAAATGAAGTATAAGTAATTGGGGAGAAACCGTGGATCTTTTTCAGTCATATTTTATTATAAAAAAGTTCTCTCTCCTCCCCCCCCCATTAAAAATTGTTCAATATAAATTTTTATAGTTCACTTCTTTTCGTTTTATTGCCTTAATAGTTAAATTTGGAAAATATATATTATTATCATAATATATATATATTATTTATTAAAAATACAAATTCCAGTCAGTAAAAGGAAGCTTGCATCTATTTCAGGTTTGAAACTTTTATCATTTGTTTTGTCTTTAACTTTTCCGGTTTCTTTTTATATTAAAATATAAAAATATTTCTTTCCATATGCTACGAACAGCACTTTCTGAATAAGACTACAGTACCAGAGAAAGTTCGTTTAGAATTTTAAACAAATACTTTTTTTTATTGATGCCTGTTTCCGAAGAAAAATCAAATATTATTGATGAAATAAGAAATTAATAATCTTTAATTTATTAAATACTTTGATTGATTTTGAGTAATTAACATCGAACGTAGGAGCAACACGAGGGCTTTGAGCGATGGGCCTCGCAAATTTAAACCTCGTTCAAGTGACAAGGATGACATTTAAACTGTCATTCCTCTCTCGAAACTTCCTTATAATTTTATTTTTGTCTTTTTGTCATTGATTCAGTACACATATTCAAATGCATCCGTAACAATTGGATTAAACAAAAATATGCAGGGCAATGTTTTTATTTTCCAGATTTTGAAGGTCATAATAAGTTTTCATTATTAGAAGAAAATTTCTCTACACATAAGTAACGATGTGATATATAAAATAATAATTTAGTAAAGTTTGCTTATGGTTTAATTTTAAAAGCTTTATGTCCTTCAAATCTTGAAAAACAAAATGTGAAACTTGTGCTTAAGATATTTAATAACTTTGTTATTCAGGGGCTTCAACAATTAGGAGAGCAACATAAACTAATAAGTTATGAAACAACATCAAATTTTATTTCTCTAAGTTGTAAATGGTGGAAAATTGTTAATGTTAAAACAACTGTAAATGGACAACATCAGATGATCCTTATTAAAAACCGATTACTTTATCACCAGATAACAATGGATGCGAATTCTTATACAAAATTTTATTTGCTTAGTTTCATGGAAGGAAAAAAAATTGTACTATTGGAATCCTAATTAAAGAAACACGTCTTGCTTTTATTCATACAACATATGCTTTACTTGAAATGTCAAAATATTGTATATAAATGAATTAAAATTTTAATATTTTCTTCATGAGAAAATCCAAGCAGATGTAGAAAGTAGTTTTGGGAAATATAGGACAATTTGAGGTTCTGAATATTCAATATCAGTTTGACAGCTTTATGAAGTGGAAGCTAAACTAAGAATGCAAAATGTTTTACCTCTAATTTTAATTTCGAACAATTTTGGAAGTTTAAGTTAAAAGACATTGATTTAGAATATTCGTGCAATGAAAGTCATTTAGAGTCTTCAATATTACATGATTTTTTAATATAGAACTATCTGAAAAGGATTTTTGCGATGCTGAACCTTATCTACCCGTTTTAACATATTTAGCTGAAGACTGTGCAAGAACAACACTTAAAAAGTTAAATGCGACCCTTGATCCGAATCAATTATTCTCAATAAAATTTAAACTAAATTCTAATTAACATTTAATGTGTATCATAGACAGTGGAAGTTTATTGTGTCCTATCCCAGATATTGTCTCAGCAGTATTCTACAACTATGTAACAGTTCAGAACCTTCTTTCAAAAGATTATGAAAATATGTTCCTTACACAAAATAATTAACGTCGAATTACCTCAGAAATATCGATTAGCTTGATAAATTCAAATGAATTTTTTATACGATAAACCTTGAATAATGATCATGCTTCTGAGCTAGTTTTAAAGCATATTATCCACACTTCTACAAATGCATTATTAAATAACTACTGTAAGAAAAAAAAATTATATTATTAAAGTTGAAACAAAGAAAAGAGAATCATATACTTTATTAGCTAAATAACTTGCTTTGTTTTTTGTATAGACCAATTTTCGAAGCATATATATATATTTATTTTCATGTATTTATCTATAATTATATATGTATGATTTACCTAAAAATACTTTTTAAAATTTATTGAAAGACAATTTTTTTATTTTGTGATTGTGTTTGATATCAATTAAGTCATTGTTTTTAAGTTTGTGTTGTATTTTTTGTTAAATTTTAGTTATTAATTTAAAAACTATTTCTAATGCATTACATAACTAATGTACGGGGAAAATGATATTAAAAAAAGTTAAAACAAATAAAAGAAAACTACATACTTTATTAGCTGAATAAATTACTTTATTTTTATGTATGGACCCATATATATATATTTATTTGTATGTATGTATCTATAATTATATATGTATGATTTACTTAAAAATATCTTTTAAAATTAATTGAATCGTAATTTTTATTTTGCGATTGTGTATGATGCCAATAATATTATTGTTTTTAAATTTGTGTAGCATTTTTTTGTTTTGAAAACTATTTTTTATTTTATTTCTCGTTTTATAACTATTCTGAATAAAACTAAGAAAATAATAACGATGAAGAAATTAGCATAGTTTTGTGTATAAATTAACAGGAAAATAGAGAACATTGTTGACCACATCCTTGCGATTATTATTTAAAAAAATAAACTATATTTATACTTAAATGCTCTATGTACATGAAACACAATTTTTTGATTAAATTACTGATATTTTTTATTTGATGTACATGAATGTTTAGTTTAATAATAAAGAATGGACCTACTAGATGTAACCCTACAAGATGTAATGTCACAAATCAGCGCGAAGGCCTTTTAGTATTTAGGGGGTGTTGACAGAGAGCTGAAGTTTGGAGCTTTGGCGGAAAAGGTATACTTTCAAACTATAAAACTAATAATAGAAGGAATAGATTTTTTTTTCGGTGAAATTTTCAACGATTACTTTGTAATGGGTTAGTGACTAGCAACCCTAGCGATTCAGACCAAATCAGTTGGATAATGCTCGTCTTTCTTTTTGAATGTTGAATAGATCCATTTCTTGTGCACGTTACTCAGCATAAAGAGTATATTCTTTATATTTAGTGTAAAAAGACACTTTAATATTGCGCATACAGTGAAACAAGGAATTTTGGAAAGCCCTTATTCCAAAGTTATTCTTTTCCTTATTCCAAATTTTCTTTTATTTTAAATGTATTTTACCGTCAATTATTGACGGATGAGTGCTTCGGAAGATGTCTTTCAGAGAGTCATCTGGAGTAGAAGAAGCAATTAAAAATTTAAAAAAAAGTGACTGACATTATTATCTGATAAAGTTTACATGTTCTTGAACAGGATTCCATAAGAACTGTATGTGTTACTTATTTATAACTATACTAATATTCTATGGATTACTGCATAAAAAGAAATTATTTTTTTATCAAATGCATTTAAAATTTTTAAAAAATCAGTATAAAATGAGTAAGATACAATGTCACACGGGCAGGCTTCAAGATTTTTTTAAGCTACATTTTCGACTCTTTTTCTTGTCAACCAATTATCTTTTCCCTTAATGTTCAAAAGATGCCTTTGAGAGAGCCATCTGAAGTAGAAGAAGCAATTAGAAACAAAAAGTGATTGATATTATATTCCAATAAAGTTACATATTCTCGAAGCGGTTTTCATAAGAATATGAATTAGGTATAAATGAAATTATTTTGATACCAAATGCAAAAACTGTATATATATATATATATATATATATATATATATATATATATATATATAAATATATATATATACTTTTATCACAAATACACATTGCTTGGCGTAGCATAGCCATATTTGACTATTGTGCCATAAACATCTCTTGTCATGGAGGAAACAAATCACAAAATTGTAACATTTGGAGGAAAATGCAGCATAATGTGGGGAAGTTTTACAATATCCATATGACAACATTGAACAAACGGCTCTTTCAAATATTTCTTTATTAAAATGTGGCTCCTAAAGATAGTGCAACTGCCACCCCAGTTATAAAAGATTGTGTTATTAACTTCGCCCTTACAAGCAACATGATGAACATTGGCGACGAACGTCACAATTTTGTACCCCAGTCAAGGGACCAGGAGCACACTTGTGATCTGAAATTCTACCTCCATACTTCCACACTGCGACAAAGTGATAATTTGGAGCCTCTACAGATGTAACGTACATCAACTCCTCTAAATGGTGATTTTCAATGCAATGAGGACTTGAACCCATGCCTCGAGGAAAAAGGTTTCATGACCTTTTGGCTACAACGACCAGTAATTATATGAGCATATAATGAATAAGGAGGGAAATATGTTCAACAAAATATATATTTCGTTTTTCTAAAATTTACTAATAATAGACTTATTTTTTCGTAGTTACATAAGCCTTCCTTCGTGTTTTTTATTTTTCTAAGACCGTCGGAAAAATTGAATCGGTAGAATCATTATTCCAATTCCGGATCCGAATCCAGGGTGGGTAATGATAGACGCATTTGTGACATCTTCTGCATCGTTACTTAGGATCTGAGTCATCGGAACTCAAGGAATGTTCATCCAAGAAAGAATTAGTTAAGAAAAATCAAAATAGTTTCGTGCGTATTATATGAACGACAACAATTACTATGAATGTCGTTAGGTTATTATCTCGTGATCGGAAACCAAGATTATAACTGAAATTTCAACTTATCTCAATAACAATAAAATTGGATCTGAGACGAGATTAATATTTATAAATAGAGTCTGGGAAAAATATCAGCTTTTTGATGATCACGTAACTTTCCTACACCAATATCATACACTCTCTTATCTTACTAACATTCGATCTCCTACAATATGTTGGTTTGCATAAGACCCAGTTTATACACAATGCGAGGTTATTAAATCAAATATCGTCAATGTAACTCAAAATTTAGAGGAAGGGACAAGAAGCACGAGAAGCAAAACAGTTATATTTTCTCTATCGCGTTTCAGACGAATCGTGATATTTGAAAGATTTCTTCAATTGAAAATTATGTATCTTTGCTTTTTCGAATTTAAGACATCATTTGCCTTTATAGAAAACTAATTTTCAATCATTCAAATGAATCAGAATTTTTTCTTAATTTTTTTTTCTAATTTAAATAAAAAATACTTATGTTTAGTCATAATATGAGGAGGGGGGGAGGAACCCTCTGATAAACCAAAAAAAAAGTTCAATTTTGTTATGATAATACTGCTTTATGCTAGATAGCTTTTCTATTAAATTCAACTGCAATAGATATTCGTTGAATTAATTATAAATCTGAGCTAATATGTGTAAACTGTGTTGCCCTCAAACTATAAGCTTCATATGTTAGAAAATTATTCGAGGACTTTATAAGGGAATTAGAAATATCCGATTTTAATTTTCAATAATAATAATAATAAAAAAAGGCGAATGTTACCGATTATAAAGTGTGAAGTTCTACACTGATTAATATATAACATAGATTAACTATCGATTAATTTTACGTGTTTTGGTTTCGTACACCAGTTACATAAAAATAAGTTAAATAAAACTTTTTTCCCCCCTGTTACTGAATGAATCATTTATGGTCAATGAAATATTTGTTACAGTAATCATTTGGAAAAAATTGATTGACAAAAAGGACGGTTAGAAATAGAGAAGACTCGCTGAGGTATCCCGGGGTGCGTCACCCGTCTTCATCAAAGACGGTAAAATCCAAGGGAAATAAAAAGAGCACAAGGATGTATTGATGTTTTGTATTTGCCTAGAAAAGTCAAGTTTAAAGACTTAAATTTTTTGAGATGTTTAATTCAATTTGAAGCATAATAATAAATAAAATAATTAAGTTAAATAAAAAAAAAACTTTTGTTGGAATAAACAAATTACTTCAGTGCATCTTAGAGACTAAATTAAAATTTTACATTTTATGATTCACGAAATAATAATTTGCATTTTGTTATATTTTTTAAAAGTTGAAAAAAAAAATTTAAGTAACTTTTAATTTATTTCGGAAAAGTTCAATATTAATTTAATTCAGATTCTCTCTTCTCTGCTTTCACTTCACTAAATCAAAACTTATATTTTAAACATCTTTTCAATAACACAAATTTACCATTGCACACAAATAAATTTTTATGAATACACACAAAATATTCCCAAACCGGAGAGTTAATAAGTGTTTAGTTCGTAAGCTTCGCGTTCACTTCCGTGAATCATAAAGCTATCTCCATTATTTCCCATTAGTCACAATTTACAAGTTGCTATAATTTCATTTCAGAAATTAATTGTACATGTTCGTTAAAAATAAGCATTCCTCGCCAAGAGTACAGTCTACAGAAAAAAAATATGCTGGCGTCATCTGTTGCAGATTGTCCGAAGTACACCAATAATTAACAAAAATTCCTTTGAAACCTTAAAAAATTGATTAATAACGACATAAAAATATATTCTGGCTAAGCTATGCGATAGAGAGAAGTGTATACTTCTAACTCATTCAATTCTGATTAAATCAATAATTTTTTTTCTTGTAGAGAATGTGTTCGAACATTTCGTCTCCTATACTTTAACAATGAAAATTGAATATCCATTTTACATAAAGGCAAACTATTGCGAGTTTTCTTAAAAAAATCAAAATTCTAAGAAATAATTATATTTGTTATATCCATAGTAATTTATCTTAGAATTGAAGTGTTTCTTCTACCTGAAAATGTGTTCGAACTTTGAGACCTATTCTTTAACATTAGCCAAAAACAGCCTTAATGGATAATTTTAAAATAAGTGTTTCTGCGTTATATAACCATTGAAATGAATATCGTACGTACTCTGGTGACGCTCAAAATGAAATTAAAATTAAGTGGATTGTAACACATACTTATTATATATAAACAGATTCTTCTTCACAAATTCGATAAAGTAATATGTACTCTGTACATGTATAGTATTCTGCTCACAAATATTAAATTAAAGAAAGTAAATAAAATTCGGGAGAAATAAAATTCGGGCGAATTTAGTATTTCTCTCGAGATACTAAATTCGCCAATGCACAACAGACGTTAAGCCAAAGTTGGCGCCAACATACGCTTTAATCAGAAGTGTCGTAGTTATTATATAAATAGTATAATATAATTAAATAAGAATTTAAGTAGTTATAATATAAATAAATAAGAATTTAAAAGATATATTAATTAGATATAAGCTGAGAGATCTTTCCGAGAACGTGTTACATATTGCAAGCACGTAGTAATATAGATTATAATTTAATTTCCCATCCAATTATATCAAGAATATTAGAACTACTTACGCCTTCAAAAAATAGGTTTATTTTTCATTTGAATTAAATATTTTAACATGTAGTGGGCGTAGTATTGCTTAATATTATCGGGAATTTATAAAATGAAATTAATTTCTATAAAAGGCCCAAAAGTAAGTTTATGCCATTATAAAAATTTAAATCGAAAATATTACGTTCGATTATAACAGCACAAAATATCAGAAAAAAATAAAAAATTCCCAAGTTTAGTTTTTAGTATATTTATTTGGTGTTCCATTCAACTCAAATCACAAGTTTGCTATAACGCAAAAGTATTTATGTACACAAATACATTTTGTTAAAAAACGTGCAAAATTCGGATTTTAAGTATTAAAATGTCTTATATTCATTTTTTTTTCTTCGTTAAGAATTCTCGTGAATTTTTCAAATTTTAATGTATCTTTTTAACGCTGCGATTGCCTAGTGGTTGTGGGATCTCGCTCGCAGACGGCAAAGTCTCCTCATGCAGTTTTCATGGAGGCATTGTTTCCAGCCATGACCTCACTAAAGATCTGCCATGTAGCCGGGGATCTTATACGTTAAATCTGTACAGGATGAATGTCATCTTGTTGAAAAGGTGTCTAACTTAGCAGAGCTGGTGCCATCTTAGGTGTCGTTCCTTGTCTCTTGAACAAAGTTCAAAATTACAAGGTCCGTCGCAAAGAGTCCTCATGTTGGTTGTAGTGTGAGGTTAATTAAACCAACCTACCAACTAATGCACCTTTTTTATACATGAAAAGAATATATCGTAATATAAGTATGTTGAAATCAAATTTCAATTTTTAGTTAGAGTTGATGTTGTCTACTGTATTTGGATAAAAGTTGTTCGAACGGGATTTTGTACTTGGTTTCTTTCTTACTTTTTTGAGTCTAATGTATGGCTTAGCAAAAAGAAAACGCTTATGGAAGCTGGAATATCTTGTTTGTGATTGACTAAAATTTATATACATAGCCATAACTTTACTCTTCCGAAATTAAATGCAACTCTAAGAAAAGATATCAGCTCAAATTCGAAATATTTTTTTAACACATGGTCTACGTTTTGTATTGATTTTCGCTCTCCGAAAACTAACTCTTGTGAATTTCCATGATGTTGATTTTTAAATAATCGTAAATAGAGTAAAGACTTTTTAAGATACATGACTAAAAATTTTTTTTTCATAATGCCTTTCAACTGAATCTCAAGAGCAGAAATGTTCTTGTAGACTTATTTTAGGCATTGATTTAAGTTTATATTTATTCTGTTTAAAGCTTATGAAAAGCATAATTTTTTTAAAGATGCGCACACACTTTCTATCCAAGCAGATCGAGAACTACCTTAAAACACCGAATGATTGGTATGAAATTTCTGGTTAGAGATTGTCTTCATTTTAGTATCCTTAAGAGAGAAATTAATTCTACCGATTCTTCACTAAACTTGCTAAAGAAACACTCGAATTTTAAATGTGAAAATGTCGCGGAACAGTTAATGCTACCAAAGAATTGTCTCTTTGATAGTACCATAGCAATCCTTGCTATCTGATGGATCCAAGAGACTTCGCTTTCTCTATTCCTAACACAAATTGTACATAAAATATTTTATAACTATTTCGTAGAAGATAACTAATATAAAATGTATAAAAATAGACTGTTCATTTTACATAGAGAGAAAAAAACAAACAAAAAAAAAAAACTTCAAAATTTCTTCAAAGTCTGTAAATGCTAAAATTTATTTTATAAGTAAAATACCTAATTTCAGTACAAAGTGTGCAAACTGAAATCAGCGCATCACAATGCTTTGAAGAAATTTTCAACAATTTATGCTAAAGCGCTTGATATATAAATAAATTAAAATTTTCAAATTTCATATTCTGTAAGCATAAAAGAACTTAATAAAGAATTGGAAAGTTGTTTTTTACTAATCTCTTCTTGCTCATACCATATTTTACTTTTATTACATTTATTGTGATTCCATGTTTGTAAACTTAGTTCTTACAAGCAGCGCGATGTTAATTGTCGACGGACGTAGTGACTTTGAACCTCTTGACGAGAATGAGACACCTGATGTGACACCCCCTTCTCTAATGTGAGTGTGACAGTAACAGTGGAATTTAATGGCGCAAGAGCCAGATTCAGCCCTGCTGCACCAAACAAGGTGTAACTGCGATCTATACGTTTGAATGAGAAAAGGATGGTGTTTTTAATGGAGCAAGATCCAAATGAGGCCATGCGCCAAACATAGTGAGAAGTGAGTGTAAATCTAGTAAAATGTAAAAAGTGATCCTGACGTGAAGAAACTGAAAAAGTTTTTGGCATGAAGGTAAGGTCGAAAATAGAGAAGGATGGGAAAGATATCCCGGGGAACGACACCTTTGTTTACTAAATGCAGTAAACTCCATAGGAGAGAAAAGGATCACTTAGTTCCTTCAAGATCGTGAAGCCCATATTCAACTGAAGAAGATAAGTCCCTGAGGTCACACCATTCTTTAAACTTCTACATCTTACTGAGGTAAGATTTTGGAGCTTCTAAAAGCCTGATATGCAGCATCACGGCGGTTCGTTTTTTAAAAGAAGGCTCCAATCAACGTCTAGAAGGAAAGAAAGCCAGTCCTAAACTAAGGACTATTAATCACATTTATAATATTTACACTGTAAGTCATTTAAGAGTGAAATCATACAAGCAGTTTTAATGCTTCTTAAAAAGTTCATCTAAAACAACAATAATTAAATGTCCAGTTATATTCAACATTTAAAATCATTCAAGTATAAAAAGCATTGTTTCATGAACCTGATTGAGAGAGTAACTGTTTTAACGTCATCCTTAAAACCAATACGTAGGTTCCTGGTCAAAAAAAGATAAATTTGAAACTCAGTCAAGTGACGAGGACGATACACGAACTACTTCCTTCACGTCCAATTTTCCACACCACCGCAATGGAAATAATTTAACCCTCGAAACTTTCTCCCCTACACGGTGGACTTTTAATGCATCAGGATTAGAGTAAATGATTCTAGAAGCACTGCTACAGTCAGCACGTGACTATGACCACATTTGTGTTCCGGTAACAGCTGCATTAGGACTCTAACGAAAGACACCATGGAAGAAACGCCACTCATGATTTTTTAACGTTGAAAACTCATCTACAGCATGCATGAGATGACATAAATAAGAAAATTACAAAGGGTTGCTTCATTATTGCTTGAAAATTATCCATGTTTATTAGTTTTGAAATATTTCTTAATTACTTTTATTTCATTTGTTACAAAATTCAAAGTATATACTTATTGTTAAATAAAACACTTTCACGCGTCAATCATCACGTAAACAATACAGTTGTGTACTCAAAATGAAAACATATCTTTCTACATTCTTCTTTTTAATCCATGAGACTGCGAAACAACTCCAAAGAAATGTTTGCATCCAAAATTGTTTCAAGTTTCAGGGATACAATTTTAATAAACAAAAATTAAAGTGTTCTGTACTATACGAGTAACATCTACCATAACCAATATGCTCTTTAACGTATTTTTTTGAAATATTACGTTCTGCTTAGAATCTATTCTAACAAATCTCAGATTTTTATACGAATTTAGTTTCTTATTAAATTGAATCAATAATATATTTGAAATATTAATATAATCGAAATATTTAACTAATTGCATTTAAAGTTATTTAACATTAGGTGGTTATTAATTCCCCCTTATTTAACCCCATTTAAGTATGATATCTGAATTTCGAAAATCATTTGACACAAATTTCCAACTTTTTGCATTAAGATAGATTATTTAACATAATTAGTAATAAATAAATTGATTTTCTCACCGTATAACTCGCATACATTTAAAATTTCAATTAACAATCAAAGTGTATATGTCCATAAATATTCGATAAACCTAGAAAAATTACGTCATACTCCCCAGCACTAAAATAGAACATTTTGTGATTTAAACAAAAAAAAATGCTCCAAACATTTCTAAGAAAGTAAGTATTTATTTAGTGTTCTCCAGTACAATCAATTTTCATTTTAATAAGAATTAACAAAACAGTTTTAATTTACAATTTACTCAAGGCTATTTAAAAAAACTGGTATTTTGTTGTTTTTCCTTCTAAATATTATATGTATTCGTCTAAATACTTCAACTCAACGAAATTTGAATATAACTGATAACAGAACCGCAAAATTCAATTATAATAATCACAATTAGTAACATGATCGCACAATAACAGCAATACTAGACACTTATGATTTTTTTAAAACTTTAGTCACATATTGAAAGTATTAATCGTTCTGTAAAAAATTTATTTGGAGTAAGATTCTCGTGTTCACCATTTAAAACTTTAAAATTAATTCCCTTAATGTCGCACACGTTAATATCAAATATTCGGGATCCAAGAAATCGTTTGTTAAATAGGTGAAAATATGTTTATTCCTTTTGATGAATAGTTGTCGCCTCCAGTGAAAGTGTTGCGACAATGACATCATTCAAGTATCAAAAACATGAAGACCTCTTCTCAGTACAGATACGGGAATGTCGTTTTAAATTACCACTTTGTGAGAAAGATTTCTTGCAGAATTCACAAACGTATGGTTTTTCTTTGGTATGAATACGTAAATGCTTTCTAAGCGCACTATTATTACTACATGAGTATTTGCAAATTTCACAAACATAAGGTTTTTCCTTAGTATGGATGCGCAAATGTACTTTTAAGTTACAGTTACGATTGAAAGATTTCTTGCAGAATTCACAAATGTAAGGTTTTTCTTTTGTATGAAGAAGTAAGTGACGTTTTAAGTCAATTTTTCTGGAAAATGCTTTATTGCAACTTTCACAAACATACGGTCTTTCTTTTGTATGAATTCGTAAATGAATTTTCAATTTACCACTGTCAAGGAAAGCGCAATTGCACACTTCACAAACATAAGGCTTTTCTTTTGTATGAATACGGTAATGGGTATTCAAACCTCCTTTAGTAGAAAAACCTTTTTGACAAATGTCACAAACATAGGGTTTCTCTTTTGTGTGAGTGCGTAAATGAACATTTAAGTGAATGCGTTGAATAAAAGCCTTGTTGCAAACAGAACACGAATAAGATTTCTCATTTGAATGAATGAGTAAATGTCTATTTAAACTACATTTTTTAGAAAATGATTTGCCGCAAATTTCGCTAGTATATTTTATCTTCTGTGCACAAATACACAAATGTTGTTTCAGATTAAGCATCGATGAAAACGACTGTTTACATTTATAGCAACTAAAATTTTTTTCTTTGCAATGATTTGCTAAATTCGTTTCTAACAGTTTCTTTGAGGCATGTACCTTTTGTCACAAATGACATTCATTAATTTTCTTATCCATATTATTGAAATAAATGATAAATTAGCAAGTCTTTCTTACCTAAAATCTTGTCACTCTTCTCAGCGTTCAAAGACTTTGACAGGAATATTTATGTTTGCACACGAAGATATATGCGTGTTCAATAATTATTGTTATTTTGCGAAAAAGTGATACTATCATTCGTATCCAGTGGTAAAAGAAATCTTTTAAAATTTTTCAAACGAAATATAAAAGGAGATTAGAATCTTACATCCCTAACTTGTCGAGCGTGTATGCAGTGACACCAGTTTCAGTTTAATTAAATTTCACTTAAAATATACCGTTAGTATTGTTTTTCTTAAAATTTACGCTGGGTGTGCGTGGCTTGAGTGTAGCAGCAGCATTTATTTAAAGTAGATATCCTATTTTATCAATATGAGAAATTTGCCTTTAGAAATTAGCTATTGTTTAACTTATAAAATGTAACAAATGAAAAACACGTAGAGATTAAAAAAAACTACTAATACATAGATGAATTGAATTTCTCCTTAAGGATGTAATGAAAAGTAACATAAGGCTTTATAGTAATGATATAAACAAGTAGGTAAAAAGTTAAGTCTGAATTTTTTTTCTTTGTAATTTTTTTCTTAAATATCCTGTGGCAGCAATAGTCTAGTGGGTATCGTTGCGGACAGGTGTGTCTTGGGTTCTTGCCCTGATCATATTACAGAACAGCGTGTAGCCGGCGCTGAAGCACGTAGGATCATCCGAGGTTGAAAGTCCTCCAATTGGCCTTGTGGTGATAATAGTACACGGAGGTATCAGCTCAAAGATGTCAACCTCGTCTCCTGACCGAAGTTAAAAATTATGGGGTCCTTTGCCAATAGTTTGACGTCTTTATTCTAGGTTGAAGTTGGTAAAATAACTTATCAATTAATGATATCATTCTTCTGAATTCTTAATTTTCTTTTAAAGTTTGAGAAAGTAACCTTTTATGTACACAACAATCAAGTAGTTGGTGTAATTTCTTGATGAAGATAATCTTCAGTTTTATTTATCAAAATTAGAACTCAACTCGTTGAATCATTTTAGTAAAGTTGTATAAGTATACGATAAGAAAATGCTTAAATTCACGAATCATTTATTGGTGCCGAAAAATTATTTTACTGATTCGGCCATGTCCAATCGTTTCTGCCAGATGGATATCAGTAGCTTGGCTTCCTTTCATAATAAAACACATTGCACAAAACATGTTTTATAACTTTTTCGTCGTAAATGAATTATATAAAACAAATTGTACAAAAATGCAATGTTTCTAATATATGAAAAAGGAAAAAAAAATGCCAAAAAATTTTTTTTTGAAGTATATTTGTATAAGCGTTATTTTTAAAGTATCTAATCTCAGAACCATAATTCCGAGATAATTCACGTCTACATTCAATTTGTTACTGTAATTTGAAGTAATTCTTAGAAAAAATAAATGTTAGTGTGTAATTCGAAATCTCATATTCTTCAGTTCCACATACGCAACAAGATATTATTGATGCGAAGTTAAAAGACAAATTAATTTCCTCAATTCCTTTTGCTACACCTGATATAATTCTCGTGACGATTTGATAGAATGTTTGTTAGCGTCGCTCTCGGAAGTAGAGAGTGAGCAATGGTCGACGGACCTAGTAATTTTAAACCTGAGTCAATTAACGAGGAAGACACCAGTTGCATGTCCCATACCTCACTGATTTAAAATCTTCGAGAAGATAAATACTTTTCTTGCAACATCACGCTATATGTCGGATTGCTTAGTGGAATGAAAGGACCAATCCAAGTGTCGGAAGCAAAAAACGAAGACCAACAATTCGTCAACATAACCACTATTGAACCGCAGCGGAAACACGGAAAACAAATTTTTGGACATAAAATATTCACAAATGTTCGAGCGAAGACTATGGATTTACTGTCTTGTTTACAGAATAAGAGGCACTGCAAATGAAAAGGCTTCACGCTTAGTCGCGGTAGAGTAGTAAATAACGCATCGGACTCACGACCGACGGTTTTCCTCCAGTCCTAGATTCGATTCGGAGGCCACAAAAGACACACCGTGTACATGGAGTTTATGCACGTTAAATCTGTCGGGGCTCAAGATCTACCCGAAGTTTGGTGTGGATGTTAGGTGAGGGGGTGCCAGCGTAAATAACGTCCTTGTCACTTGACAAATGTTCAAAATCACGAGGTCCAGCGCCAATGGTCCGTGTTGCTCCAATTGCGACGTTAATTAAAACAAACAAACAAAGGCTTCGTGCAAAACACGTGTCGATCACTAGTGTTTGGCTCATGCGTGCTTCTTCTTTAGCAGCTTCAATTTCGTTATTTAATAGTCACAACTCGTAGCCCATTTACTCATCCATGCAACAGAGGAATTTTATCCCTGTCTTTCTGCAAAAAGGCCTTTAATTGGGGGTTCTGAAGTAAAAGTACATTTGGTAATTCACACAGAAGACAAGCCTTACGTTTTAATATTTGTCAAAAAGGATTTGGTTCCAGAAGGAGTTTGAAATGAAATTACTGTATTCATACTAAAGGAAACCTTATTTTTGTGAAATGTCGAAATCTAATGTCGAATAAATTGTTTTCTAACTTTTGAAAAATTACCATAGTGCGTAAATAAAAACTCATTAATGGGTATTATATTTCTGGTTAAAGAATGTCTTCTTTTTAAACTCCATAAGAGGAAAAGGAACGCGAATAATTTTTTCACTAAGATTGTTAAGAGACATACGACTTCAAAACGTAAAAATTTGACAGGTTGTAATAAAGCCAAAAAAATGTCTTTTTGAAAAGATCATATCGAATCTTTCTCAACTGATGCATTTCAGAAGTTTCGTTTTCTTGTTTAATAAAACAAATTGAAATAAAATACCTTTTTAAGTATTTCATAATAGACATTATATAAAATACATAAAAATACAATGTTTATTACCTAAACCGATAAAAAGGGGGGAAATCATCTAATTTCTGAAAAGTAAATAAACACTCATATTTATCTCGCATGTTGAGTGCCTAATCTCGATACGAAATATATCAGTTGAAATGGATGCTTTCCTATGCTTTGAAGGAATTTTAGGATTTTATGATAATGTTTTGCATTTATAAAAAAAAAATTAGTAATTGCAAATTACATATTGCGCAATCATAAAAAGATATAAATAAGGAAATGGAAAGGAATATTTTTTTACTATGTTTACTGCTAGGCCGTATTTAATTTTGTGGGATTAATTGCTTGAATGGTTATTACCATTTGGATTAGAAGAAATACGAGGGACTTTGTCAAAGGGCCTCGTCATTTTGTACCATGATCGAGTCACGAGGATGACACATATATTGACACCCTTTAACAACTATACTCCACTTTCATACTGTTTTGAAGCCGGAAAATGCTTCACTCAAAACATCCCGCTACACGGGTGTTTGTTTTGTGGTGAAAAAGTTTCTTCTTCTTCCCCGAAGGAAAGTAATTCGGTCACAAAATCGTGATCATGACCATTCGATTACTGCGTCCGAAGTTTAGTTGGAGAAACTCACTTTCATGCAAATGAAATATTCGAAATGAAATTGATGCTTGCTTTCGTTCACTCTTGCATTTTTCAAAATAATATTGATGAAAAAACTGTGTTTTATTTAAACTCACGAAAATGCCAATATTCGTTTTTACAGTTGTTTCATTAAATCAGGAATGTACATGCAATCCTCACTCCTTGGTATACAAATTGGTTGCTGAAAATGTATCGTTTCTGATGGAGAAGGGTTTATTGAACTCTGAATAAAATTACAGATATTCTACTAATCTTGTAAAAATAAAATAGAAAAATGATGATATTGTATATTGTGGAGAAAAAATTGTCATGCAATCCGCTTCGAAAAAAAAAAATTTGAATTTATCATTTCTTGTCTACGATTAATTTTTTTTTATTTTGCACTTAAAAGCAAAACGTGTGGGCTATTGGTGAGTAACCTCTTAATTTGAGCCTCCGTCAATTAGCGAGAATAACTTTATGGTTCCTCCCCAAACTTTTACACCGTGCGAGTAGGAGAGCTTGATGCCTAGACAAATTAAATGTGCGTCAGAAACATAAAATATGTTTTGCTATTGACATTGGGATTTGTACAAAGCACTTGAAAACAACACTGGCTTCGCCCGAGAATTCGTCTTCCACGACACACTGTTAGCCAAGTGGGGGCTCTAATTATAACTAAAGCTCTATGAAAATGAAAGACTCTTCAATTTAAGATATTTTTATGTAAATTTTTCAGTACATTCAGTAATTCTTTATGCAAGTATATTCTTTAAATAATGGCGTACCCTTAAGAACGAAATAGTCATTCATTTAAGTAGTTGCAACAGAAATTAAATTAAAAAAATACATATTTATTAGTCATATCTATACACCGTCCAATATAGTTAAATCCTTTCTTTAAGATTTTACTTGTTATCGTTGTGGATAAGGTGTAGAAATCGTAGCACCTTACATACGTCAAAAATGAATTCCCTTGGCACTAATTACGTTAAGACTCCATCGCAAGTATCCATGGAAAAAACGCTAGACAGGATTTATAGATGTTGATAACTCATCCATAGCATGCATGAGGCCACAGAAAAAAGAAAATCTTTAAGTGTTTCTTCATAATTGCTTTGAAAGCATTCCATGTTCATTCATTTTGAAACATTTTCAATTAGTTCTATTTAATTTCCTAAAAAATTAAATGTATGTACATTTTGTTAAATAAAATACTTGTAAAAATATCATTGTGTAATTGCAAATGAAACAAATATTTCTACATTCTCCTATTTAGGCCATGATACTGAGGAATAACTCGAAAGTCATGTTTGCATTTGTATTAAATTCAAGGTTTTAATATGATGGCAACAGTTTTATTTGGAGAAGATAAAGAGTTCAGCACTAAGAGGAAATTTTTCCATTACTTAAATGATTTTTAATAATTTCTTTATAACAAAAGAAATTTCCTCAAAAAAACCAATTTTATTAAAAACATTTTTTGTAATATTCCTAGCAATGTGTTTGAATGTTGTATATAATTCTTATGTATCATAATGTTTCTTTAAAGTACTGATATTGCTTTCTGCTTAGAACCTATTGTAAGTCACCGATTTTTATTAAAAAATTAATTTTCTTTTTAAAAGAAAAAGCCTATTCTTTTAAATATAAGTTTTAAAACTTTATTTGAAATGAGTGAGTGACTGTAGGGTTTAATGCCGCAAGAGCCTCTTTATGTGAAATTAATGCTATAATTGAATTATTGGATCAATATTATATTTGAAATGTTATTATTATTGTAAATTTAATTAATTGCTTTATAGAAGATATTTAACGATAGGTGAGTAATTCTTCCTTATATTTAACACTCATTTTAGTATCAAGTCTTATTTTACAAAATATTTTGAAGGAAACTTTCCCACATTAATATAAGTTATTTTTTATATTTAGTAATAATTAAAAAGAAATTCTCACTGTATCACTTGCATACTTTTACCATTTCAAAGCGCACCATATATTCAAAAATGAACAAATCTAAAACAAAACATTTATCTAAAACAAATTTAAAACAAAACAAACGTATTTGCAAATTTCACAAATATAAGATGTTTCCTTCGTATGGATGCGCAATTGCGTTTTTAAGTCACCACTGTAAGTGACTGATCTCTTGCAGAATTCACAAACGTAAGTTGTTTCGTTTGTATGAAGGAGCAAGTGACGTAATAAGCTACCCCTTCGGGAAAACGCCTTATTACAACGTTCACAAACAAACGGTCTTTCTTTGGTATGAATACGTAAATGACATCTCAATGAACTACTGTTTCTATTATTATTTCTTCTATGCAAATAAAATAAAGTAATTAATAATTAGAGTATTGAAGCGTAGATGATGAAATACGTATGCATTCTGGTTTTATTCATTCGTTTTGTTTCTGTATTTTAAAATTTCTAATTGAGGTTTAACAATTGAATTCCAACCCCGTGTCTAACAACGGAATCCCGAAACCATTTTAACAGTGGAATTTGTTTCCTGTGTTTAACAATGGAATTTCAATCCGATGCTTAATAAATGAATTATTTTTCTTTAATGTCTTTTTTTTTTAATGTGTTATTATGTGAATCTTTTGATTTCATCATTTTTGCTAAAGGCTTGTTGGGATATAGGAGGAGGATGTTGTTTTTGCATTTGATCTGGTTCCCACTCTTTACTTTTATTCGTGATTTGTTTCCTGTTCACTTTTGCATTCCTTTCGGTTTCAAGTGCAGCAAACTTTTAAAGCATTCTTTTATCGACATCTTTTTTTTTACTTCCAGACAAATTTCCATGGGAAAAACACTATGAAAGTAAAAGTCTTACATGCGAAAAGGAAAGATTATAAGATCAGTTTCAAAGTTTTTGCAATTGAGAAACACAAACTCTTCTTAGGTTTGTAAACATTTCTTGAAGTTCTTCATATTAATTAATATGGATAAATAAATATTTTTCCTGCTATATTGATCACATGGCATGATATTTTCATACATTTTTTTCTCATCTTCTTTTCTAAGTGATGCTAGTTTTTCGATAATATTTTGGCTCTATTTCGATATTATTTTTCTATAATATTCGACACTATATTATGTCCCGAGGGACAAATTCCATGCATATTTTTCCATATTATAATTCATTTTATTTTAAGTTTTAGATTATTTCGGAACTTGTTTGTAACTGTAATGTATCCTTTATTTTCATTTAATTATCTCACTCAAAGTATACATCAAAAATCACATAAAAAGTTCCAGCTTTTCTAGCATGGTTACAGCTTTTCTTTTTTTTTATCTTGATTTGTTTTTTGTTCACTTTAGTATTTATTTCTTTCGCAGGTGCTTGTTTTTTAAGTCATTCTTTTGTTGACATGTTTCTTACACTTCCTGCGACATTTCAATGGAAAAAACACTATGAAAGTAAAAGCCTTGACAACGACAAAAAAACAAGGTATGATCAGTTGGAAATGTTGTATAATAGAGAAATACGAACATAATTTATTTGTAAACAGCAATAGACTTACACTATTTCTTTTTATGTTTGTAAACTTTCTTGTAGTTCTACACATTGATTTATATGTGACAATTCTTTTTTTTTTTTTTTTTTTTTTTTGCGATGTTGATCACATCACCTGACATTTATATATATATAATTTCTTTTTTTTGAGTGATTGCTAAATTTTCGATACTATTTTTTGGAACTGGGACCAGATTCGATACTGAATTTTCCATTACTTATCATTAATTTTAATTTTTGAGATTATTTATAACTAGTTTATGACTGTAATTTACTGTTTATTTACCTTTAAATCTTTCACATAAGTTATATATCAAAAACCACATAGAATGGTAACAATATTTCTTTTTAAAACTATATTTATTATTTTTATAAAAGTTTATTAACAATATTTCTAGTATTGTAATAAAAAAAATTTAAAAAAAAAGACGAGGAGAATTAAATATTTCTGCAATGCTATTTTTTTCATTCGTTTTATTTCTGTGTTTAAAGATTACAATATTTGGTTTCACAGTAGAATTCCAAACCCTTGTAGAACAATGGAATTTCAATCACGTGTCTAGCAGTGGAATTCCTTTTCCCTTTCAACAATGGAATTTCCATCCATCGGAAGAGATCTTCAAATCAAACAATATTATTTAGAAGTAACCAGAGATTTAATTGAAAGAATCTTTGGAGATAAAGAAGAATAGTGAAAGAGCCTGATTTCTTGTTAACCCCGCTGGTACGCAGAAATTTAAAAAAAAAATAATACAAAATATATGATTCTGATAATTTATTAGAATCGCACTGAAAAGCAACATGAGAGCAATTGATGGAATTTTGAGTCTCGGTCAAGTGACTTGGAGAGAACCCGGGAACTATTTTCTCCAAATTACCACACCAGGCAGATGGGACCTTCAACAGGTTCAGCGTGCATCAGCTCCGTTATACGGCGGACGTTTAGTGGCATCAGGACTCGAGCCCAAGAGTCGATAGAAATAGGCCGGCCACGAGTCCGCCACCATGACCACTAGGGTTCCAAGTTCACTTCGGCACATGAAAACAAATTAAGTCCTCTTCAAAATCTAATTTTATCAATCTATAATATAAGAAATTTTTTTTAGTTTCTCTTCTCTTTTGCCACACGTCACAATCAAAGAGACGACACTTTTCTCAAGCAGCATGAAAAAGAAGTTAAAAGAGTGAGTAATAAACTGAAAATTGTACCTTATCAGTACGAACTTCAAATTTTCGCTCAGTTCTTCAAATTAGTTCATTTTAACCAAACTGCAATATAAAAGTGAAAATATGAAATATTCATGTTTTCAGAAAAAATTACTAAACTCTTTACATTATTAAATTATTTAATAAATAGGGCACTTAATGTAAAATGGTTTTAAAAGTTCTCCAGAAACTCAGGGCCGCGGAAGCCCATAGTCACGATCGAGAATTTTCGGCTTTCGATTTTCGTCGAGTCTTGTGTTCGAACCTTCATGTCATTTAACGGGTAGCAGGGCCTATGCACGTTAAATCTGTCGGGGAGTAAAGTCTTCAAGTTGAACTGTAGTGGAATATAGGAGGGGATGTTTATGCCTTCTCATATGTCATCCTCGTCATTCAAATAAGATTCTAAATTACGATAACAATCATGAGTAGCCCTCATGTTGCTTCTTGTGCGACATTAATAAAATGAAACCTCGAGAAACTCAGATGAAAAAAAATACAAGATTGATGTAATAAATTAGATATTGTTCTTCGAGAGATCTATCGCTTCTAGCTCTGTAACAATTATATAACGAGGTTGACTCAAAAACTTCAAATGTTGTGAAATGACTGCAATGATATTCAATAAACAAACAATAAATTCTGGATGTTTGACATTCTAGTTTAAGTTATATTAATAAAGGAAATCATGTACGATGATATTTTATCATGTTTTATGTAACATAAGGCTTTACTTCTAAGAAAAATCAAAACTTTTTGAATTATTAAATTATCTCGTCATACTTTTCATATGGATTTGAATTGTGTCTAGTGTGTTTCAATAATAAAATATGCTTTTATAAAATATATATTATTTTTCAAATATTACAAAAACTTTTGAGAATCAGGCTTTGGAATTGCAACATCATTTCGAGATTTAAAACTTTCGTATAAATTGCTGCTTATTTTTATTCAGACACTCAAAAATCATTTAAACGTAATTTTTTTCAATTAATTATATCATTTCCCTTAAAGTACATTACGTTTTCTTATTACTATCATTTTGTTGTAATATTTTTAAACTCTTTCAACATAGGGATAAAACTAAAATCCGATGTTTTATTAAGAATAACGTAATTTTTTTTCAAAAGACAAAAAGTTAACAAAATGAAAACCAATCAGAAGACTTAAATAGTTAAGCATCAAAAATACCGGATGGCTGAAAAAATATTCGGAAGTTTGATTTGGTTAGTTTTAATAAAGTAGCATTGGTAGTAACTCAAGGACTATTGGCGACAGACCTCTTAATTTTCAACACCGGTCAAGTGACGAGGATGACACAAGTGCTAATATTCCCACTCTTAACTTCCAAACCATGCCAATGGGATGACTTCGAGCCTTGACAGATTTAACTCGCATCATTTTACGGCTATAAGACGATTCTTAAGTGGCATCGACGTTCGAACCCCGTTTCATTGAAAAGTCCGGGAAGCGTGTCCGTGACCATGACCACTAGGTTACCTGTTTCCTGTCTGGTTGCTTACTTCAGTCGCGGTAGGGGTCATCGTCACAAACACGTGAGCTGGCGCCTTTTCTGCCGAGTGTTGGGGAAAAATCCAGATGTCATTACTTAGATGCCGCATTGAAGTGCTGATGCATATTAAATCTGTGAAGGCTTCTAGCTCACCCCTTAGAGCTTTGTGAGAGTGTGAAGAGGGCGTGATCTTGTTAAATGCCCTCCTCGTCACTAGACCAAGGTTCAAAGTTACGAGGTTCGTCGTAAATAGCGATCTTGTTGCTTCTGAGGACGAAATTAATAAACAACGAATCAATGATCAAGAAATAAATTTTTTAAAAATTTTCTTCAAACCCATTGAACAATGATATTTTTTTTTTGACAAAAATCAAAATAAGAATGCATCTACTTTATTTTCACAAGAATGCAAGAATATTTGTCCATGTTGTAAGGAATTAGAACCATTAAATAAGCAAAACATACCCTTTCAGGAATCGATTACTATTGTAATAAATTATAAGTGTATATGAACACTGTGAATATAAAAAAATACAAATCATGAATGCAGACTATAAGAAGTAGAAAAAGGGAAATTATATATCAAGTATAATCATATTTTAATTTTCTGGGAACTTTCTTACATTTGAAATAATATTAGATGAAATGATTTTTATGGTGTTTTATTCCCACCAATGTTTACGTGGAGCGCTGAAATCAATTCCTTTAAAAAATCTGTTTGAAGGATATTGGCGGTACCTTGAAGTTAAATGAGACGAAGTTAACTTGATGTTAAAGGGGGAAGTCAACAAACATTCAATCCATTGATGCCATAAAAATTAAATCTAGTGCATGAATGAATGAATGTAAAGGTTATTGGCGGAAGAGACTGTCGTGGCAATGCTGAGACAAACAAGTGTTAATTGTGGTCTAAATGGGGGAAAATAAGAAAAAATAGCACAAAGATTGGTTGACAAGAAGGATTACCAAAAATAGAGAAGGATCACTGGAATAAGTCGGGGAGGCGTCACCCGTGTTTGTTGAAGACGGTGAACCCCATGGGAGAGCAAATATCACTTGGGTTGTTCGGGGCCATGATGCCTGTACTTACCTAAAGAAGGTAAGTCCCTGAGGTTCCCTGAAATAGTTTCTAAGGGCAGGGTGCCCGGATTTTCTCCCAGATAATGGGAACCCATTATCGTTGCCTCTTATGAGATGCATGAGCTAGAGTGGGACTATTCTGCCATACTCGGTCAATACATGGGTCTCAAATCTAATGAAGCTGCAGTAATTGTGGAAAGTGATGTTTCTTTTAAATTTGTCGATAATATCTTCCTGCTTTGATGAAAATTATGAATTTGTAATTTAATACCACACAAACACATATGAAAAACATGTTTTTATTCTAAAAATTATTTTAAAACATCTTAACAAATTTTTTGTAATCGTATATGGTCTAAAAATTTTCATACTCTGGTTAGGTACTCTATATGTAAGACCAATATGAATTTTGTAGAATTGTTTCTCAAGTTTCTCTGTATATTATAAACATTATTTGTCTCAACATTTTGTTTTATATAAGTCATTAATAAGTAAAAATGAAAAAAAAAATATTTATGTGCAATATGTTTTTTGTAAGAAAAGAAGCGAACTTCGGAAATCCATTCAGCTGAAGAGATTTTACATAAACCCCATTTCAAAAATAAATTTTTTTTGGCAGAAATAAATGATTCCTGTCATCTTAAAATTTTCAGATCGTTTGTTTCAAAAGTTTCAGTAAAAAGTTTGGTCGAATTGAATTATCCTGTTCGTAGATTAAATTTAAAATAATCTCTAACCGGGAATTTAATATCAATCTTTCCGTTGTTATTTACAATAAATGGTGAATCCTCAAACTTAAAAAAAGTTTTTTTTTAATTCCATGAGAGATAATTGCAATGAACATCGATCAGGAGACAAGAACGACAGGTGACGTGGTACTTCCCCACCACGCCAACGGAAAGATTTGAACCTCAACATATGTTAAGTGCATCGATCGCGGCTACACGGCTGGTCTTTAGTGTCATCAAGTTTGAAACCCACGACTCTGCAAAAAATCCGCCGAGAGCGGAAACAACCACAAGGGTAATGCGGTTTTAGTATATCTATGATAGAACAAACACACAAGAAAAACAAGTGAACTTACCTCCTTCCTATATGTTTATATCGTTAGTAAAAAAGCTTTATGTTCCTATACATATATCCTTGAGGAAAATTTCAATTCCTCATTATATTCACAGTTTTCCTATTGTCAACATTTTTCATTATTACATTTAATAAATTAAAAAAATAACATATATTAGGTACAATTCTCATATTGGTGAAACATGGATATCTACTTTAAATAAAGGTTGTTGCCACATCCAAGCCACACATTGAGCCTAAATTTTTTAAAAAAATATTAATGATATATTTTATGTTAAAATTCATTTTGAAATGAATGTTGTGTGGGTTTATACTCGAGTGACAAGTTTGTGATATGTTATTTACATTTCATTTTATATATAGTTGGAAAAATTTCAATATTTTTCTTTTATCGCTGAATGCAAATGATTAGTATTACTTTTGTGTTAATTGCAACTGGGTGTATGCAAAAATCCCTGTGAAAAAGTTTTGAACACTGAGACAAGTGACAAGACTGTAGGTAAGAAGGACTTGATGATTTATCATTTAATTAAATATTATTGACAAGCAAAGAATTGATTTTCATTTGAGCCGAAAAGCATATGCTCCAAAGAAACAGGGAGGCATTTAGCAATTCATTACAAAGATAAACATTTTACTTGCTATAAATTCCAAAATATGTTCTTTTCGATGGACACTCTAACAGAACGTCAGTGTTTTCAAGCACGAAAGGTAGCACAATCTTGCGAAATTTGCGGGAAATCATTTTCGTACAAAAAGAAATTAAATAGACATTTAAAGTTTCATTCAAATGAGAGATCTTATCCGTGTCCAGTATGTAATAAGGCTTTTATTCAAAAATCTGATTTAAATATACATTTACGTATTCACACAAATGAGAAGCCTTATATTTGTGACGTTTGCCGAAAATGCTTTTCTACTAACGGAGGTTTGAAAATTCATTCCCGTATTCATACCAAAGAAAAGCCTTATGTTTGTGTAGTGTGCAATTGTGCTTTCAGTCAAAACAGTTCCCTTAGAAAACATTTACGTATTCATACTAAGGAAAAACCTTATGTTTGTGAAGTTTGCAAATACTCATGTAATAATAATGGTGCGCTTAGAAGTCATTTACGTATTCATACCAAAGAAAAGCCATACGTTTGTGAAATTTGTAATAAGGCATTTTCTCCAAATCACCATTTAAAGGATCATTTACTACTTCATACAAATGAAAAATCTTACACTTGTGAATTTTGCAAGAAATCTTTCACTCAAAATAGTAATTTAAAAGTACATTTGCGCATCCATACTAAGGAAAAACCTTATGTTTGTGAGATTTGCAAATACGCATGTAGTGATAATAGTGCGTTTAGAAGTCATTTACGTATTCATACCAAAGAAAAACCATTCGTTTGTGAATTCTGCAAGAAATCTTTCTCACAAAGTGGTAGTTTAAGAAGACATTCCCGTATCTGTACTGAGAAGAGGTCTTCATGTTTCTGATACTTGAATTATGTCATTTTCGCAACACTCTCACTGGAGGCGACAATTATTCATCAAAAGGAATAAACATATTTTCACCTATTCAAATAATAAATGATTTTTTTGGACCTCGGGTGTTTGATATTGACGTATGCTACATTAAAGGAATGAATTTTAATGTTTTAATTAGTGAACACAAGAATCTTAGAGCAATTTATTTTTATTCTTCCTAATTACAGAACGATTCATACTTTTTATACTTGAAAGAAATTTATAAAATTTAGGTTTCTAGTATTGTTGTTATTGTGAGATCCTGTTTCTGATTGCGATTGTTACATGAGCATTCAGCAAATATGTTTTCAGTTACATTCTAATTTCGTTGATGGTTAAAAAAAAAATTCAGAAATTCACATGTGAAAGATCTCCAAGTTTTATGAAATATGTTTGTGTAAATTTTCTTTCTGATGATGCTTTGAATTTTATGGATTTAGATTGAAGTATTTAGACGAATACGCATAAAAGTTAGAAGGAAAAACAACGAAAAACCGGTTTTTGTTAATAACCTTGAGTAATTTGTAATTTGATTTTTTTTGTTGCATCTTATTAAATTGAAAATTATTTGTACTGGAGAACACTAAATAAATACTTACTTTCTTTAAGACTGAAATTTTTTTTGTGTAAATCAGAAAATTTTCTTTTTTAGTGTTGAGGAGTATGTAATAATTTTTCTAGGTTTATCGAATATTTATGGACATATGGTACGCTTTGATTCTCAATTGAAATTTTAAATGTGTGTAGGTGATGCAGTAAGAAAATCGTTTTATTTATTACGAAATATGTTTAATTACCTACCTTATAGCAAAAAAAAATTAAATGTTTGTAAAATGTTTTTTTGAAATTGACATCATACTGAAATGGGAGTTAAATGTAGGGAAATTAATAATCACCTAACGTTAAATACCTTCAAATGCAATTAATTAAATATTTAGATTTTAATAATATTTCAAATACGTTATTGATTCAACATTTCAGGAGGACTTTTAAAAAAATTTTATTTACAATACGGTGCTTAAGAAAACTGAATTTTTATAAAATTATGAGATATTTTACAATAGACTCCAAGCAGAATGCAATATACGCACTTGTTCAAATGAAATATTTTGATACATATGAATTATGTACTACATTCAAAAAACAATGTTTTAAATATAACAAAAATTGATTCTTCATTAGTAGAATTTCCTCGTAATACGTACCACTTTACCTGTTGTCTATTAAAATTGTGGTCATCATATTAAACGCTAAGAATTGAATAAATTCTGCTTACGAACATGAGTTTACAGATATTCCACAGTCGCGCGGGCTAAATAGAAGAATATAGTAAAATTTGTTAACCTTTTGAGTATTTTTTATATTTTAGAATGAATTTCTTACGTGACGATTGTCGGCTATAAGTGTTTTACTTAACAAAATATACTTTGAATTTTCTTTACAAATGAAATAAAAGTAATTAAGAAATATTTGAGAATTAATAAACATGTATAGCTTTAAAGCAATAAGAAATATACACTTTGTAGTTTTCTTATTCGTGGGGTCTCATGCTTGCTGTGGATGAGTTGTCAACATCAAAAAATTATGACTACGTGGTTTCCTTAGAATCTTACGTTGGAGTCCTAATGCGACTATTGATGAAATAGAAGATTGGTCATAGTCGCGTGCTCGAGGGCGGCGGTGCATCTAGAATCGTTTACTCTAATCCTAATCATATTAAAACCCCACCGTGTAGAGGGGGAAAGTTCGAGGTTTCTTTTATTTTTATTGCTGTGTTGTGGAAGATTGGAGGTGAAGGTACCATTTCGTGTATCATAATCGTCACTTGACTAAGGTTCGTTATTTGCCTTTTATGTGATAAACAACCCTCGTATTGCTTTTAAGGACAAGGTTAAAACAGTAAACCAGTCATGCTTGTGAAATCATAATATTAATATTTGAATGAATGGAAGTGTTTTTCCATTTGAGTTGCTAATTGGGGTAATTATTCTTTTACTAAATAAACCGCCGTGATGTTGCATATCAGGCTTTTCAAAAGCTAAAAACCCTTACGTCAGTAAGGTGTGGAAATTTAGAGAAATGGGTGCATTTAGGGGCTTACATTCTTCAGGTGACTACGGCCTTTACGAACCTGAGGAACCTAATTGATTTTTTTCATCTCTGATGAGATTTAATGTGTTTCGTAACCACAGGTGACTAGTCCCTGGATTCTCCATCAATCCCTTTCTATTTTTGTCCTATCCTTCTTGTCAAACTTTTTTTTTCAGTTTGTTCACGTCCAAATAACATCTTTACTAGCTTCGCACTCACTACTTACATTGTTTGGCGCTTGGCTTTATTCGGCATAATTCGCACATTCAATCGTCTGGATCGCAGTTACACTTGGTTTAACGCAACAGGGCTGCATCTGGCTCTTGCGTCATTAAACCGCACTGCAACTCACACACTAAAATTGGAGAAGGTGAGTCATATCAGGCGTTTAATTCTTGTTATTTGACAGAGGGTCAAAGTCAATAAGCTCGGCGACAATAGTCTTCGCGTTGCTTGTGAAAGCGACGTTCATAAACATTGTATCACAATCAATTTCGCAAAAATTTAATATGGTGTGGCAACAAGAGAATGGCGAAAAAAATATAGTTTTCCATTTCTTCATTATTGTTGTTTTTATGTTTGTAGAACGATTAACTTGAAATAGTTAATTTACTTATATATCAAACACATTTTCATAAATTCCAATAAATATCATCAAAGCATTGGGATGCTTTGATTTTATAACCCACAGTAAATAACCCACTGTAAAAAAAATTAAACTCTCTTTTTTCAAAATTTTCATCTTTTCCGTGTTTTAAATAAAATGTGATTATCTTTCTTTTCACTTTTTCTATCTTTCAGGAAAGAATTAATTCCTTTATAAATTAGTATTAAAAGGCTAAGAGTATTTTTTTCATTATTACATTTTAAAAGATAAACAATAATTTCTGTTGTTAAATAAATTTCTCAAATTTATAATGTATTGTGGTCTACTTTGAATTAATCTTGTTGCTTCATACGAGCCATTTGGCCGGCGTGGCCTATTAGTCATTGTCGCGGATTCGGGCCGAAGGTCATTGTCTAGTCATTGAATCAAACCTTTATGCATCTAAAGATCCGCCGTGTAGTTGGGATTGATGCACGTTAAATATGACGAGGTTCATATTCCTCTCGTGGCGTGGTGCGGAAGTAAGATGAGGAAGTTCCCTACTCAGGTGTCGTCCTCATTACTCCGAAATCATGACCTTGAACGCGGTAGACCAGTGGTCGTGGTTTCGGACTCGTTGCAGTCCGTTTTCTTTGAGTCATGGGTTTGAGCCTTAGGCACAAAAGACTTGCCGTGTAGCCTGGAATGATGCACGTTAAATTTGTCAGGGCCCGAAGTCTTCCATTTTGCATAATTTGGAAGTACGAAGGGCGGTGCCAGATGAAGTGTCGTCCTCGTCACTCGACACTGAGGTTTAAAATTACGATGTCAATCAAAAATAACCCTCGTGTTGCTTCAAGTGTGACTTTGTAAAGTTCATTAAAATAAATAATTTTTCATTTTAAAAACAATTTAAACGAGTATTTCATGGTAGTCCGCGAACATCTTGGATAGAAATTGAGTACGCGCCTTAAAAAAATTGCAATGTTTCTCAAAAGCTTTATATGTTAGAAATATAAAAATTAAACAATGCCTAAA
>BMAW01096526.1:0-11640 GCA_019974015.1 Nephila pilipes
TTGGTATTACTTCGTTCAGTTACGTATTGCTAAAATATACTTGGGAATATAAAAAAAAATTATTGTAAAATACGAATATATAAGGGAGGAGCAGGACGTGTTTCTACATTTGGAAAAAATTCAAGTTTTATAATTATGTGTTAAAAAATGCAGTCAAGTTTTCATGAAATTCGTTTTCTAAATATGTTAGAAATACTATATGTGGTACGTTAAAACCCTAATTTATAAATACATAAGTAAAAAGAGAGTTGAGTGTATAAGTCTTCCCAAAAAATAATATCTTACTTACAAACTGAGAATTTTTTTGAAAATTAGTTGTATTCGGAAAATATTTCAAATGACTAGTAGGTATAAAGGTTTTAAAGACATTTTTTATAATATAATGTTAGGTATTTTCGGTTTTGTATTCATAGATTATCTGTATTTTTAATGATCCCTTTGTAGCCTAATTCCTTTCAGTCAGGCTCAAAACTTATATTGATAATAACTACATTTTAATAATTTATCATAATTTATTTCATCTTCAATAATTAAAGATACGAAAAATATTCCATTTTTATCGAAATTTCGTTTAGAACAAAAAAAAAGTTAGAAAAATTAAATAAATTTAAGTTCAAGTGTTTAATTTTTTTTGTCAGGGTTATCAACTTGTAAAGTCTTGTAAAACAATCAGGAATCTTTGATGTATTTAACGCTTGATAAATTGCATTACAATGTTTAATCAAAACAGAGATAATTTCTACTCAGCCATGTATCCCAAACTTTTATAACATGACAGTAAATAAAGAAGTTATGTGTCAAAATTTATTTTGAGAATAAAACAATGGCACAATATTTTTTTTAAGTGGTAATAATGTAAAATAATACACATCAACTAAACAAATAAACGGTGTTAAAGAATACTACCGGAAGTAATATCAGTCTATTTCAAATATTATTCCACTGACCGAAAGGTAATAGCATGCATCTTATGCATGATGGCTTAAATAAATTTTTGTACTGCTTCTTATCGAATTTTGATCTCTTTCAAACTTTCCCTTCAGAAGCTCATTATTACCTGGGACATTGTGTGAGTTAAACCAAAAAAAATGTCTTCCATATCACCTGAAACTTTGTTTATTGTTAGTTTTGGTTGTTTGCTTGAAAACGAGTTTGCAAAATTATGATGATGGTTACCATTTACCTTAGGAAATCAATATCTTAAACAAAGTAAAACATTTCATGCGTGGCTACTAGAGTTATCATTTTCCAAAACTTTAATCATTGATGAATGATAAAACTGCTTTAATTTTTTCCCATCATAATTGATATAAGCAATTTACATTAATTTATTTGGTCAAATGCTTTCCAAACATAATTCTTTTTCGTATTAACATTATTACTTGTATCCTTTTTTTAATGGTTAATTTGTTTACTAGTTGTTTAATGTTCAACTGGTTGCCAAGGATAAACTGGATATCTAACAGAATCTGAATAATCCATACGTTTGCTCTTGTAGCGATGCATGACAGTCATTATTCAGTTAATCAATGTGGTTTGAAAAAGAGTAGAAAGAAATAATCATTATTAAGACTATTTTAACTCTTGTAAAATTATTTTGTCTAAATAAGCTTTTAGACTTGTACATAGAAAAATTATAAGTGCATATAAATAATATTTTGATACATTATAAGGAAAGCTAAGCAACTATTAAATAAAGAATAAATACTACATGTTTTTTTTCTGGTTTTATACGTTATAAAGAGAGCATCATAAAATATTTTAAACAGGATTGAAATTCTGTTTAATTTTGAAAACCCTTTTTTTGAAAATATGTTTTACATTACAAAATCAGTTTTTTAAAATTTTTTCACTATGTTGTGAACTAAAATTATATATTATTATTATTTTATTATTATATTTTCCTTCAAAAAATGCAAGAATAAAATATTATTTCTTTCAATCTATTATTTTTTTAATCTATTAGATTTAAATTAATATAAGAACTATAATTGATTATGTAAAAATTAACAAATAATTGTTTCACGTTATTTGTTTCGAATAATTACTTCACATTATTTATTTGACATAATTTTCTTGCCGCTGTGGTATATAAAACATTCCTAATATCAATTGAAGATGTAAATTCTGCTCTTATAAATGCTATTTCATATTAAATATATTTAAATCTTTATATAGTATTAAGAACTGAAATATAAACGTAATTATTTATTTTTTATGAGGATATGAAAATTTACTTTAAATACATCTAAATGTTTATATTTCATTATGTCTACAAACGAAAAGAAATTTGTCTATACATTTCTTTCCAATGAAAATTATTGTTTCATTATTTAATTTTCATATCTTATAAACGTACAATTAAAATACCTCATTTCAGAGGTTTATTGTAAATTATTTTTTAGGAAGCTTTCATTGTTTAATTTCATGAGAAATACGCTTGGACAAAATAAAAAAACTCGATTAATGAAAAGAAGTAAGTGAAAGTAATATGATCATATTAGAGCCGTCTTTAAATACAGTTTCTTCTATTTGAAGAAAATGTCTTTATGTAACAGATTCTCCAGTATACTTTTTCACCAGATTTTTATTATTGTTGCTCTCTTATTTTTTTTTAAGAAAATTATCTGTTCTTATCTTCTTTGTAGCAGAATAAATAAAACAATTATTTTTTTAACTTCAAATTTTCATTGTATCCCTATATAATTATCACTAATGTGACTTTCTTTGGTAGCAGAAGGATGATGATATAAAGAATAAGTATAAAACACAGAAAAAGGTTTATTCAATAATTTTGATCAAAATAAAAGTAAAAGAGAATATTTAAAAAATATATATGTTTGTTACACGCTTCTTACATATATTTCTTCCATATACAATAATGTTTTATCAAGTATTTTCTTTTCCATACTGGGGACAACAAATAAGTAGTAGATAAATAATACATATTAAATTATTAATTAAAACAAAAACTCTAAAAGCATAACTTTTTTAATAACAGCTAAGCTCCCAACGAATAACTAGTTATGCAAAATATGATGCTCATATATTTGGAGTTTATCAATTAATTAAAGATTTGGTACGTTCTTTGTGAAGAGATTTAAATCCTAATTTAGTAATGGTCTTTCAGAAGGAAATATCAAATTTATTTTTTAAAAAAATCTGTTCTTTTCAAAATTAGAATTTTCATTAATAAAATTATGGTTAAAGAAAATCAAATTGGCCTTATAATTTCATTTTAACATGTAGTAAATTCGTTTTATGTCATGTTTTTTTTGAAAAAAAGTGGAATTGATGATTATCAGGTATTAAAGTAAGCATATTTCTGACTCCAGACTCCACACAAGCAACACTATCTAGACAAACATTCTTCTTCAAATTCTATTTTTACAAGCAAAATATTCTACAGTACAAAATTCATAGTATTTAAATAAGAAGAACAAAATTAGATGATTCTATCATAAAATCCATTATTAAGTTAAATATTAAAAGTAATGAGAGCAAACGATAAAGTATCCAAGACAATAATTTGCTGTTTGGATATTAAAATAAATTCAAGTGATAAAAACCAAAATAAATATATATTACCAATGTAAATATACCTTAACCAAAATGAATGTAATTGGTTTTAATGTGATATAATTATCCAAGCCTTTGAACCTAACATCATATACCCTTTATTTCATGCCACGCATTTTTGTTGAGAGCTGTTTCTTAAAACCTCTACAACACATGTTTATAAAATCATACGATCTAAGTATTGTTGAATAAAGTTTCCCTCTGTATTTTTACACTACAAATCCAATGGTTAAAGTATTAGTAAGTAAGAGAAAATAACAAAACATAAGCAATTTATTTTGTACCTTTCCGATTTTCTCTCCATTGTTTCTTACTCCTTTCTAAGAAACCATTGCAAGTTCCTTTCAGAGTGTACCGTTAACCTATCACGAAAGGTATCCTTGGAGCAAACTCGTAGCAAATTAGAAGTGACAATCGGAGGTAACAGCGATATCTCTTCAGACAGCATCAGTTATCTGTCAGTTACTCTACAGTTCATTTCCATGTTTCCCAAATGGCTCCTTGGGAGTTTCATTTTAATTTAAGGCGAGGAAAACAGGGATTTCTCGTTCATCCATAGGACAGTACCATTTAGGTACTTGTCAGATTGTTTCATTGATTTCTGGATGGTTCACAGGTTTTATCTTAGTGTCTTGTAACTTGAACACATCGACACTTGCTTTTTTATTTTTTTATATTGAACCTTTGGAATAACGCTTAACGTATAATATTCACGGAAGTATGTACGCTCTCATAAAATTGCTTTTAACTAAAATAATAACGACTTTTTTCGTAAAATAATAAGTTTTGTCAGTTTTGTATCACTTATTATTACACTAAACAAAACTTATGTTACATTAATGATTTGTATTCTATGATACTTTAAACTATTATTTTGAGTCTAGATTGAATGTCTCGTTATTTTTGTCACTTATTTCGCTTAGCAATATATGTTCAAAATTCAAATTCTTACTTACGTAGTTATATTTATAAATCTTGAGCCAAAATGCAATATTGTTTAAATGAATTTTAACATTCGGATATTTTTCATCAATCCATTAGTTCTACTATCAGAATTCTATTCTTTCTGGCGAGCCCCCCTGACCATTTCTCAGAGTTATAAGAAAACATGTTATAGTGGTAAAATTAAATCGTAAATACTTTTATAATATTTTGCATGTGTGTTTACTTTTCTTTTTTAGCATGGAGTCTAAAGGATTAATATGTGTGAATCGAAGAAGAAGCGATTTTTTTCTATGAAGATATTGCTAACGTCTTTAATACTTAGCCCTAACTGATAAGTTTATTTATTAGCATTGTATAGAAGAAACACAAGGGTTATGAGCGACGGAGTTTGCAATTGCGACTTCGGTCCAAGTGACGGTATGACACCTAAGCTCGAATCCTCAAACTTCCACCATGTCAAAAGACCCTAGGGTTTCAGAGTGATTCAACGTGTATTATCTCCACTGCCACTTATTCGGTCTCTTAATGGCGTGGGACTTGACCAGAGACTCGAAAAAAATAATTCCTGCTATGAGCAGGACCATAACCACTAAGTTACTACGACGTGATAAATAATGAGTAATTTCCTGATAGATTGATTGGCTTTTAGCTTCATCACTCACAAAGGCCACTGAAGACGAATCTCACCAATTTGAATATCGATCAAATGACAAGAATGACACCTGACTGGCCTCCTACTCCTAACTTCTACACCACACAAACAGGAGGACTTTTAAGCATCTGTTTAATTTAAATGAATCAGCTCCACGATAGATCTCATAGCCATCAAGGCTTCAGCCCCAAACAACAAAGAACTTGAGGGAGGATTTCCTATTTTTAGGATTAATATAGTAGTCATGTCTGCATTTTGCATAACCTAAATGCGTTCGACCATATATCAGCCTATGCACTTGTAAATTATTTAGTTAATAATTATTTATTGAAGTTCTTGTTTCGACTTTTATTAATATCCATTTTGAACTCTGAAACTATTTGGTTATCAAAAAAAAGATAGAGACTGGAGCACATCATATTTTTTTGTCTCCATCCGTAAACCACAATATATATATATATATACTATATATATATATATATATATGATGTTCAATGCAAAATGTTGAAAATGGAAACCTGTTTTCCTATTTCGGAAAAAGTAACACTATTTTTCAACCAAATGCCGAAGTTTGGGAATCGTTGCTTACTCGGATATGCACAGCGTTTTGTTGATGTTGAAGGTTACACCTTAGAACCTTTGATCATTTAGATTTTTTTATTTCTAAGTTTTGTAAACATCAAGTGATTGCAGTATAAAAAGTTCAAATCAATCACAGAATCCACCTTAAATCATTCCATAAGAAAATGAAACAACAGTGAAAAGAAGAAAACGCAAATTAAAATTCGGAAGAAATAAATTACGGTTTTATGACGGTTATTGTATTTCAAACGTAAGTATATAAAATTTTGAATTTTAAAATAATGAAACAGTTTATTTCTTTTAAAGCTATATAATGTTGTGATAAAATTCAATGTTTTTAAATCAGCTAAATATTCTTAGTGATTTTCAATGCATTTCGAATTTGAAATGCAATTGCTGCGATCGAATTGACATCCTGGTTCTTCAACAAAAAGCAGCCAAAGTAAATGGGAGCAGGGTGAGAATTTCACCTTATTTTGAATAAGTAAAAACTTCTCTTTTGTTTTTTAATAAAAAAAAATGCGAATTATTTGAAAAGTATTACAAATGTACAATGTGTACCTTATACAAAAGTTTCAGTTTTTTCAAACACTTCTGACAAAATGTATCTTCAGTTCTAAATTATTGTAGCTTAAATACTAAACACTCGCTAGATGTTTTTTTAAGAAAACACACAACTGTTTAATACGAAATAATGTAAACAATTTCAAAATAATAAAACAAATTGTTAAATTCATTTCTGTATTTGCACATTTATGAGTTAGATCACTATTTCGAGACTATTTTAATGTCCTGAAAAGAATGGAACTAAAAACTAATCTCTGTGCATATCTTGATTTGGATAAGATTCTGCCAGTCAGTTATACTCTATTTAAAATTTATGAATTGTTGATATGCTTAATGTTTGCAACATTAAATAATTTTTTTTATATTCTTGCGCTACCATGAAATTAATGATATATATAAAATAATCATATGTTAAAATGGGTAACTTTATCTACTGAACATGCTCATAAAAATATGTGTAAAATGATTATTTTAGAAAATATATTAATATTGAACTATCATCATTACATCTTTACTGCTAATATATTTCATTGCTGAGCTACAATCAACAGCATCTTCTTTAAAAATGTTTGAAGAATATAAGTTTTACTAGGTTATTTTTATATATAAGTTTTATAACTAAAGACAACCCTAGAATTTACTTTCTAAAATAAATATAGAGAAAATCTTAGAGAAAAATGAAATTTATCTGCGTGCTTGGTGATTTCCTGAAAAATCCATAAATATATATTACCTAAAGTAGCATGTAAAAGCTTTCCGCTTCTGAAAATACGCTTCAGTATTAAGGATTCAACTTTCCACAGAAATATTACTAAATTCTTCAAGAATTTAAAGAATAAAAGAAGCTCATCCTCTATACAAGAAAAGTAAGAAATCATGTGAAAATGTGTTTTTATCGTCATCAGATAGAGTTCAAAGAGAAAGCAGAAAACAGAGAAAAAAATGGCTTCTGACTCAAAAATCTAATATAATTTGTTTTAACTGTTGGTTGATAAAACGCTTCAGTTCTAGAGAATGTCACATAGTTTGAAGTCTTATTCGAAAAGAATTACACACTGTGAACCATTTATAGAAATGTAGCATTTCAAATACATTGAAACACTTCAGAAAAAAATGCATTGATCCAAGCTTTTGCTGGAATGCAGTTCAGTATTTAATGAAATTTTATTGCACGATTTGTTACGTAATTTTATTTCTAGTCAATAACGCTATTACTTGAATACAAAATTCATAAAAGTCCAAATCGATATAAAATATCTGGATGAAACATGGTTAGAGTTCATATTTTAAATGTTTTTGCTTTTAATGATTATATTATCGTTTAGATGTTGGAGCAGATTGAATTGAAGACAAAATAGATATCCGAACAACGTTGCTTATTAATAAACTGGAAGCAGTTACATTTGTTTGAATATATGCCTTTATATATATCTCAGTGGAATATTCCAGAACACTTCCCAGGAAACTTAAAGAGTGTTCTGTAATGTATTAGAAATTATAATTGAATTCAGAGAAAAATTTAACAAAATTCTTACTTGAAATTTCTACTTTTGAACCGGGGAACTCTCGATCCGTTGACGAGTATCATGTCAGTAATTCTTTAAAACGTCTTCTTTGGCTTATCATTCCCTAACTATGTTTTGAATTTAATTTATTTGTCTTCGTTTGAGTGTATTACCTTTGTGTTAAATAACATTTAAACACATAGGTAATACACTCAACTTTTAACATACATGATTCTTCAGAATTTACAAACATTGTAATTTTTTTAATCCTATCAAATATTTGTATAATAACATAATGCAATCTATGCTACAAATAAATTAGAATTTTCTCTGTTTTTGTACAATGCTCTGATTCTTAAATATAGAAAATTTGTCATTTTAAAGTCAAATATTTGCTCTAATACTTAGAATTTGTGCAGTTATCTAGGTCATTAAACTCTCGTAAAATGTTTTGCTGTAGCATATTTATAAACAACGTTAAAGAGTCTTGAGTTTCTACAATATTTTCAATGTTTATTATGAAAAGAAGACTTCATTCTTGTCTTTAAAATAGTATAAAGTTATTTAATCATATCAATCATCATCAATACTATCTTATATGGCTAATATAAATAATAACTACAGAAATGTTGTACATGGCTCGTTTTAAAGATGTCTAGGGGTTTTCCGGATTCAATAACAAAGCGAATTTTTAGAAGATGACATTTAATTAAACCATATATTATTGTATAGTATTTACTAAGTTAAAATACAACTATTGATTACACATATTAAAGAGCTATCAGATCACACGTCTTTCTCTGTTAGTCGCACTCCTGCATCTAGCTTGCGTTTGCAGTGCTTGCGTTTTTAACCAAAAGAACAAGTGGCGCCATCTAGTGTTGTAAGGCGTCTCAAAATGTAAAGAATCTACATATAATATATATATATATATATATATATATATATATATATATATATATATTATATAAACATTTATAATTTTAAAACCTGATTAACTTATTCCAATTTTTTTATAAAGCATAGTATTTATAGTTTAGAATGACTGTTATTATTGTTTAAGATGCCTTTTTCAATGGGAGCTTACTTTATTTCATTGTTTATTCATTGATTGCTTTCCAAAGATTTCTAGACTTTCTGAAACGATGGCATTTAATTTTTATGCAGCAATATCTTTTTGAGAGAAATATCAAATATTTTGAATAGCAATATCAAAAGAGCAATATCATTTTTGAGAATACTACCTAAGTAGAAGAGTATTTATATTGCCTACTCTTTTTTTATGTAACCTAAATAGATAAAAAAAAATGTTTAGCCATATATTTCTTAAATAAACTTTTTAAGAAGCCCTCATGGAACTAGCTTAATAATAAACATTTAACCGTTATAATTTAATTTACAGTTACTATTTCATTAAAACTATGCTAGACACTCAGAAACATAGTCCAAATGATTAGATTAATAAATAGGTTTAACAATATATTTATAAAATACATAATTAACTAATTAAAATAAATAAGTTAATTACGACGATTAACAATGAAGCTCAAATTAGCAGAGGAAATAATATTAAAATATGAAAGAGTTCTTTAATTGTACAATAATCTCTTGAGAAGCTAAGCGATTACATTTATATATTTAATTTATTTTCTTTGAAAATTTTAATACTTCAATTTTCGATATTCATTTCTGGGAATCTTAAAACATGAAATTCATTTCATAATCATACACAAACAGCAGCACATACATAAAGCTGTACAGTAAAAATTTAAGTAACTACATTACTTAAATTTTATTTCTATTTTGCTTCTCAAAGAAGAACACACACACACACACGTTTATATATATATATATATGTGTGTGTTTCTGTGTGTGCGTGTGCGGGTGGGTGTGTGGGTGTGGATGGGTGTCTATAACATTTTTACAATTTACGTAACATAGAAAGAAAATTTAATAAGAATAAAAATTTCTTCTCATAGTATGTATTTTATTTTTCAATGATATTGAAGGAAATATCTCGTATATACATGCTACGAGACTCAATATAGCTTTCTAAAAAATACAAATATTATTCTTTATTGTGAACTCTTGTATAAAATATAAATATATAACAGAAGAATATATATGATTTCAACACTTTACTTGGATTATTTTATTTAAATTTTTTTTTTCCAAAAATATGACAATATCTACTGTAGTATGTAAAATCCAATATCTCTGTGTACAACGTGATTAAATTCGGATTTTTTCCTCAAGATATTTTTTATGATATTATGAAAATGCTTGTTAGTGAATTCAGTATTCAAGCTGATATCTCGTATTATCATTTAAAAATTCAATAACTTCGCATTACAACCACAGAAAACGTAGAATGAAATAAACAAAACATTTTAACTAATAATCATATTAAAAAGGAACTTAAGGACATGAATTTATAGTACGATGAATGCTTCCTTAAAAAATAAAAGATTACAATTTGTATAAATAGAAGCAGCATAATTTTTTTATATTGTTGAAAAGTACTTAGCGTTTTTAACAAAATTATTCTGAAGTTGATCTTAACTTGCAGTAAAAATTATAGTTCACAAATTCACATATTACGTTGTATAGAAATTGTAAATATCATACACCCATTAACGTGCCATCATAAAATAGTAGGCTGAACAATTTGTTATTGTAATATGCACACAAAACGTTAAATACACATCGTTTACACGACAGCAAATCACATTTGTTGTCTAAAGTCAATAAAACATCTAGGATTTTCCAGGGCCCAGTATTGGGTGCTTTGCCTATTGTACATGCCTTTCCATGAAATGCTTGTCTCATCCATTCAAACTATATCTGCCCAGAATGTTGGCTAGATCTGTATCTGATTCATGAGAAAGTTGCAACATGCATAACGTCCCTCGGTATCCCCGTCAATTAAAAAAAAATGGTTGATGTAGATGAATGCTTAATTCGCTTAGGATTTTCAAATCTGATTTTTGAAGCCTGTTTCCCTTAAACGTTTTACACCAATTGGGATGGGTTGATAAAAACATTGTTGGTATATCCTTGCTGCTGATCCTTGCTTGCGTCCATTTTCAGTATGCAGTAAGCCCATCTCACAATACTCAGCTTTAGAAAATAACCCCATGACCCTGAGCATCAAAATATTTCAACCCAAGAAGATGTCTCTTTTATTCGTGTCTTAGATGAATAGGAACGACGTTTCTTACGTATTTGAATACTGCAAATATTTCGAACACCGAGTTCAAATTGCGTTCAGTTGAGGCGACACTATGTTACACGATCTTCGTATTGACTACTCTGCTTATAAAGACAATTAGTACAAGGATGCAACACTCAGGTTGAAAATGTGGCCCAACGATACCATTGTGCTACATTGTGGTATCGCGTTTTGCCAGAAAGATAGTCGTTTGTCCTTTCGTTCAAGTTTCGTGAAGTCACTGTGTAGGAAAACATGAAAAAACAAATGCGAGTTTTAACCGTTGTTCCATTCTTCGCATTAATGTTCACAAGGTATCTTTTCCAACTAAATCGATGATACTCTACAACTTTGTAAATCACTTTTCCCCCTTATCTCGTTTGTTTTTCGCAGTTTTCACTAGGAGGCGACATAGGTGGCTTCATTCAGTTGCGCATGACTACTGTATTATACCTAGACACCCATTTTATGAAAATATAGCAACAGCCGTTTAGAAATTGAGAGGATGGCAAAGGATTTTATTGGCACCATGTATATATATATATATATATATATATATATATATATATATATATATATATATATATATATATATATAT
>BMAW01096529.1:0-44448 GCA_019974015.1 Nephila pilipes
GAAGGAGTTGTCCGATGGAGACAAAAATTGGCGGATAGGAAAATTATGTACACAATAGAAAATTATTGAAATTACAAAAAAATTGAACGATTTATTTCAGAGTTACATAGTTGCAAAGTAAGGAGCTCAATAAGGTGTTGACCCAGCTCTAACTTGGATGCGACCTGCCACACGACGTGGCATAGAATGATAAAGCTCCCTGATGATCCCCTATGGTATTTCTCGCCAAATTTTCTCCTCGGGCTAGGTCATCAACATTCCCTGGTTGATGCAATCACCTTCCCATCATATCTCAGACATGCTCGATTGGAGAGAGATCTGGGTGGCCAAGGAAGTATTTGACAAGCTGTAAGATAGTTCATAGCAACACGTGCTGTATGTGGTCAGACATTATATTGCTGAAAAATAAGGCCAGGGTACTGCAAAAGGATTGGTAGCAAAACAGGTCTCAGAATGTCGTCAACGTACCACTGTAATGTAAGTGTGCCTCTAATGACGATCAAAGAGGTCCGTCTATCAAGGGAAATGGCACTCTAGACCATAACTCCTGGTTGAGGGCCTGTGTGTCGTACAATAGGGAAAGCAGGATCGACACGCTGCCCTGGGTGTCTCCTGACATGTCTTCGATGATCTTCAGGACTCAATTGGATTCTAACCTTGTCGAGCTAAACACCACTGTAACCTGGCTGTACAGTGTGCAGGCCTGAGTGGCAGGTGACGTAGTGGTCGGAACGAGCATAGCATTCGCTCCTCCAGCCCTCTGTGAATGGTCATTGTGGACACGCCTGTGCGAATTGCACGTCTGATGGTTGATAACGATGAATCAGGTGCTGTGACAGTTGATCTGAATATCACTCTGCCCTCCCGATCTGCTGTGGCCCTAGGTTTATTGCTACCATCATGATGCTGAAATCAGCCACTGTCCACCCTTTCTTGTCAGCCTCTTCTAATCGCCGCAACGCTTCGATCCCTATGACTAGCAATTCTCCAATTTTCCAAACCTGCCTCTTTCAATCCAATGATATGACCTCTTTCCAACTTTGACAGTTGCTCGTAATGAGCTCGAATCCAGAGGTGAATCATTTTTTCAGTCGTTGAAAGGTATCCTAAATCGCAATGCAATAGAAAATTTGACCATCAGAATCAGAATCGCTTCTTGTATACACCTGCTGAGTGTGCAGTTCCGATGCGCTGTAGCTCCTGCTATTCATTCATCAGACACCAAATTTTTGACATTTGCATGTTCGGTCCCAATGTTTTTGTATACGAAATTTCATTACAATCAGGCAACTTCTTGGTACGTCGTTTCTTATTGTTATAGGGTGTATATACATACACACATACATTCACATACACACACACACACACATATATATATATATATATATATATATATATATATATATATTTAAATGCAAACATATAAATGCACACACACACATATATATAGGAAAATTTCTACGGACAAAAATTTAATGTGTTTCTGAGCCTTCCCATTTTTATACTACATCATGTATAAAGCATACAAACTCTTTCTTTTATATATATGTATAAATTAATACCTTTTCCTGTCTTTTTTAAAAGAGGGTCAGATATTTATTCTGTATATTTTATGTATATCTTTTCATTTGCATCGATAGATTTCTGGATGAAATGACCTATTTTTTTAATAAAATCCGAAATTGACGCTACGAGTATATAGCGATGTTTTCAAACATTTGCCAAAACTCAAAAAATAAATTTACACGCCCAAAATTAATTTAATCTTTTAAAAGAATTTTGAGCCTTTCAGATGGTATCCCTACGACTTTTCAATCGAGAGCCAAACCATAAATTATATAGAAATATAGTTTCAATATAATTTAGACAAATCTGAACATGAAAGAAACACGAGTGAAAGTTATTAAAAAAATGAACATAATTATTACAAGAATATAAATTAGAAAAAAAAGGTTTTTAGGTAAATCGAAATCAGCAAAAAATATAAATGAAGCGGAAGAAAAAAGAGCTGTTATTTGGACCCAGATTCAAAAGTTACATTGCCCAGCTACCATTTGGCGAACGGCTGACACAGGAATGGCGGGAGAACGCGGAAAGCGTAAGCTATGTGCATAAAAATTAATAATTCGAAGGCATTTGATTTTTAGAGTTGAGGATAAAGTAGACATTTTGAATAGAAGAATTGTCAATATCACAGATGCAGTTGCAGAAAACTTTTTAGTGCTTTGTTGGAAACATTTTTAATAGTAGGTCCTTCAATCGCTCATCATATATCATTATCAAATTACTCATTCGAAACAGAATAGTAATTCTACAATAAAAAACGAACAAATGTATAAATATAACAATCTCTAAGCAACTACATTTTGCTACAAAGAACAAACATGTGTATAATTAGTAAATATCTTCAGAAACCTACATGAAAATGTTTTCCCGAAAATTAACGAAGATGGTAATGCCATGCGATGTTATATGCGCCAGAATCATGCGCAGTGAAAACAAATTATTTCTCACCCGTCACTTTGTGACGGCGAACCATTCCTAATCGTCTACTGTTCCATAGCTAAACTCAATGTACTAACACTAAAAGTCAATAAGTCAATCAAAGAGACGTTAGACAGATCGTACACACTGTATTTATTTCATATTTTAATACTATAACGACAAATGTATACCGACTCTCCCCTATTAGCACCCTAAATATATTAACTTTGTCTACCAATAACAAACTAACAGAGTCTTATGACTAGTGTTAGGTTGAGACTGCCTTGACTTCAAACTTTCACTATGTAGCCGATAACTTGTAATAATTCTCGGCCCCGTCTTTGACTCTGGAACAATTGCTAAACGCTAAAAACACTCGACCTCTTTCTTGTGTCTTGATTTTAACTTATATAATTCCTATCTCCCTCGTTTCACTTTATTTCTACCTGTTTGTAATTTAAATATTCAAGTTTCATTTTTGATTTTGCAAAGGTTGTTTAGAAAAAGGAATCAATATTAATTAAATGTCCCCAAAGTTAATGAAGAGAAAACCGCGAATAGCCCTACGTCACAACTTTAACATTAAATGTTAAGATATCTAAAGTAAATTTCAGAAGGGAAAAAAACATGCTTTCGAAATACGCACCATCAATACTTTTTGAATCTTTGTACCAATTTTTACGCTTCTGGGTTTTATAATCCTTCCTCTATATGGACTACATACACGCGTACACTCTTCGTTTCATTAACATAGATTGCGAAAGAAAATAAGGTAATATTTCTAATGATTTTTTAATCATTAAATTTTTGTTGTACACAACTTATTTACTTATCTACCAGTTCTCACTTTATATTTTTCATTTTTTTCCTGTATTATGATACCATTTATTCAGTTAAGTAATTGTTTCTTATTGTGTGGTGTTACTTGTATACTGCATATGAATCAGACAATCTATATATCATATCTATCTCATCTATCACCCTAAATACATTCTTTAACAAACAAAAAAACAATTACGCACCAAAGACTTGTCCGATTGCGATAAAAACTGTTCGATATGCAGAACACATATAGAAAAACAAACGATTAAAATTTCAGAACAATTGAATAATTTACTTCAGAGTTTGGCCGTTACAAACGGAAGAAGTCAATAAGGTATTGGTCCTCCTCTTTCCTGGATGCAAGCTATCACCCGGCATGTCATTGACTGATAAAGTTCCCGGATGGTGTCCTGCGGAATTTCGTGCCAAATTATCTCCAGCTGTTGGGCTAAATCATCAACATTCCGGGTTGGTTGCTATTGACTTCCCATAATGTGCTCCATGGGAGAGATATCTGTCGACCTAGATAGCCATGAAAGTGTAGGGAAAACTTTCAGATAATTCATAGCAACATATACCGTGTGCGGTCGATCATTATTTTCTTCAAAAGTACGTCCTGGGTGTCTCAAAAGGAATGGTAACATTACTGGTCGTAGAATGTCGTCTACGTACCACTATGCTGTTCATGTGCTAGAAATGTCTACCAAAAAGGTCCTGTTATCAAAGGAGATGGCCCCCTAGAACATAACACCCTTTTGTAGGTCTGTGTGGCGTGCGACAGAAAGCATAGGATTCCCACGCTGACCTGGACGTCATCGCAGCATCTTGACAGCATCGTCTAAACGGCGTATCTATTCGACATAGGTGTCGAGAGATTGTTCAATACGCCAAATCAGCCTCTTTCCTTCCAATAGCACGACCTTTTCAAACTCTGATATCTGCACATAATGTGATCGAATCTTTCAGCGAGGCATTGCTACAGCCGTTATAAGATATCCACAGTCGAAATGCAACCAAAATTTTGACCATCCGATTGAGAATCGCCTCTTATATACACATGCTGAATGTGCAGTTCCGATGCGCTGTAGCTCCTATCTATTCATTCATTGGACACGAAAATTTAATTATTTGCATGTTTCGTTCCAATATCCTTGCATAAGCAAATTTATTCCAATCGGGTAACTCTTTCTTGGTGCGGCGAATTTTCTTGTTATAAAGTATATAATCAAAGTCAGGAGAGTTTAAAATTTCTGTGTAAATACTCCAAAAGTGATCTACTTGAAACTTACCACATAATTGTATGATTTCTTTTAAGGTAAGTGTTTGCGAATCCTTACCTATTATAAGCTAATGTAAAAATATAAATATAATAATATTAAAAAAATAGCAACATGATGATAATATTTGTATATCCTTATTTTTTTTTTCTAAGCAGTTACATTGCAAATAGAATTTCTATTATAGAGATCATTTAGGTTTTGCTAAAAACATTTAAAAATACTCTATTTGCTAGATTCCAATTTAACCAAAAATAAAAAAAAAATTCTAAATAATAATGATAATTAAATTTCTCTCGAGGAAAAGCTTGACTTTGAAAAGACGCAGTTGACAATGATTGAAAAATATGACGTTAAAATATCAATGTATCAATTACCTTTGAAAGAAACTTGAGGATTACTAAGGAGAAGCAATATAATCTCTTTCAAATAAAATATGAATGGTGTGTCACATCTTATCAGAAGTGTCTCGTCTAATTTGGATTACGTAGTAGGCAAAGTTTGCTGGTGATTGCGAGAATAAATAATGTAAGGATAAATTGATGGAAGTTACACCCACCCACTAACATTATATAAAAGACATTGAACATAAATACTACTGGAATATATAAATGCATGTTTTAAGGGATTAAGTCTTCTACCTTAAATTGTAGCACATAAAGTGCATTATGCCGTGTGTTCAATACATACGCAAGCTGAGATTATAACTATTTTATTATACAAAAAATTAAGATAAAAGAATTTTATCCCCTTCAAAGTACCCTCCTTTTGTAGCAAAGCACTTGTCCCATCTCTGTTTCTATTTTTAGAAACGTCTCTGTAAGTCCTCAGAAGTTAGATTCTTCAGAAGCATCGTTGTATCTCATTTTATTATCAAAACATTGGCTCAATGTTGCTCCCGCATGACCATTTAACATTAAGAAAGCAGGGAAAATCCCGCGATGCTAGATCTGGTGAGTAGGGAGAATGATCATGTTCGGACATCGAATTTCTGACCAGGAAGTCATGAATGCTCTGTTGAATACTGTCATGAATGTGTTCCAAATGTTCAGATAATTTCGCTAAATCTACTTCATTAATGATGATTCAAATACCTTATTGCAGAATGTGAAGGCGCATTGTCGTGATGAAGGAGCCAACTCCAAATATTCTGTTGGGATCATGTGCACAAACGATTTCGCTACTTTGAAATAACAGAATTTCGTTTAATTTCAGAATAACAGAAGAACGTTGAATTTCGTTTCGTTCGAAACGAAATTTATTTCAACAGCGATTATTCGAATTAATGATACACTAACCTTCATAGACAAAAGTACACACATTTAATGTTTTCCACAACAAAAGAGGTATAAACATATTTTTTATTAATTATAATGTATTTAAAAAGAAAAATCACTTACTGCTTTATATATTTATATGTGTGTGTGTGCGTGCATGCGTGTGTGTGCGTGTGTTATTAAGAGATCCTAACTTCTAATTTGATGATGAATTGCAAAATAATAAAAAATATTCAGTTTGATGGTTCAATCCAGGGCAGCATTCAATCTGATTTATCGAAAATAGCTACACCGAAAGACTGTTAGTTATTATAAGGCTTCGACTATACTAGAGGATAATGGGAAGAAATTCCACGCAAAATCCAGGAAATCCTCTTTTTAAAAATGTATTTTTCTTTTCTTTTCCTCCACTAAGAATTCAAAATTTCTGAAAGGATTACTGTAAGCTTTCGTAAGTTCTTTTACAGAAAGGCAAAACAAATAAGTAAAGGTTAAGACTTTTTTTGAAACAATTTATTGATTCGGACGAAAGTTTCCCCCATCCATCTTAACTTTAAATAAATTTCGCATTTAATGAAACAAAAATTTGTCTCTAAAAATATTATACATATATTGAGAGATAAATAAAGAAAAATTTTACTTGTATTTTAGAAAACTTTCGTATCATACACACGTAACATTGCAATTAAGGTCATAAAAATCTCATTTCTTAAATATATGATGAAAAGTAATATTTAAGAAATCAGAGAGTAATTTATTTTATTTACATGAAAATTTTAGATTCTATCTTAAATCACTATGAATCAGCTTATATACTTAACGTTCTATTTGAGAAGTTAAAGTTATAATCAATTTAGTTCCAATTATAAGCCTATTTACATCTATCATTCAGTGATGCTTGTGAGAGTCTAACATTCCTGATTGATTAATTATATCTCGGTATAAGGTTTAAGCAGGGCATTCTTAGTAAAAAAAAATTACAGTAAAATATCGTTCAAAAATTCCTATTTTCCATTTCTTTTCCTATTTTGACTTAACTCTCATTTCAAATAATTTCATTTATTTTCTATGTTAAGCAAAATAATTTTCTGTGCATCGCTTTTTGAAACATATGCTATAAATTTTGAGGAAACTAAATTGGATTTGTATGTTTTTGATCTATAGATTATTTCTTCTTTCCCAACATTCAAATTTTCCTGTCCTTTATTTTTAATGGGTTTTCTTCTACTCACATTATAACTCTTTGTCTGCGTCAAAATCTAAAAAGTTTTTTTTCACATTTTAAAGCACTCAATTGAGCTGAAATTTTCTGTACACGATTGTTTTGGAAGACAATACGATAATTTAATTATAATTTATAAAACTAATTAAAACTAATTAGTTAAGGAATTAAATTTTTCTCCAAGTTTCTTGCCAAGTCGCCAAATGGTCACCAAATGTTACGCAAAGTGCGAAGTTTGAAGGAAAACCCATGTTAAAAAAAACTCCTTTTTTACCTGAAATTTACTTTTACCACCTGAAATAATATTGAACAAAATAGCAAAATTGAAAGAAAAGACTGTACTTCTTTTGAGGCCAACGATTGCAAATATCCATTTTTACAAGTTATTTGCATTTAAAAATATATCCATATCATTCAAAACACAATATAAGGTTTTTATCATATCTATAATATGTATAGGTAGCAAGTTCAAGAAAAAGCAAAATATTTTATGTCTGAATACTTTATTTTAGCGGTAAATAATGCTCTTACTTCAAAAGGTAATCTTAAAAGGTATTAAAATGTTTTACTTCAGTATAATCCGTGAGAGAAAATAAAAACCAATATATTACTGCTTCTTACTAAACGAAAATAATCATTTTCTTGACATTTTGTCAAGTTATTTAATATTTTCAGTTTAAAAATCTTTGATGTGTTATAAAAAAGTTGAGATTAGCATTCAATTGTTTATATAACGATTAATCTTTCAAAAATATTTATGGTTCTGATGGGTTTCAATACGTAAAGTAAGAATTTGATATTTATGTAGCCTTTTATACATTAATCAGTACATTTCTAATTTTCAGACAAGAGAATCATGAGAAACTGTGCTTTAAATCTTTCATTTTTTCTTCTTTCTCTTCTGATATATTTAAAATGTTTCATTTTAGATTAAGTATTAAATTAATTCCACATTAATTTTAAAAAACTTTTATCTTCATAATAAATGAAAATATTAATATATTCATGAATTATCTACACCCCAAAAGAACTGGCTGTACTTTTTTAAAATTAAATAATTATATTTATTTTAAGATTACAAACATTTTTCAAAATGTTTGCTCAACTAGTAATGAAATGAATCTTTTCCTCAATAATAACACTTTAAGCACTTCAAATAGTTAGGCGTACATCAAATTTTGTTAAATGAGGCAAGGTATATATCTGAAAATGTTGTTTTCTTCCATGAAAGAAGGATTTATTTAAAAAAAAACATTAATTGGAGAATTAAAATGAAACGAAACTTGATATAAAAAATGCTTTACTTAAAGCATCTTTGAGGAAAGGCATCTTGTGTGCAGTTAAAGATTTGATTACTGTATCATTTTATTTATAATATGTGTTGAATCTTACACATTTAAGGTGCCTTTTTCACTTTCATGTAATTTTCTTAAAAAAAGGTTTTGCATTATTCAGTTTATTTATAGTATTTTATAATTAAATAAATGTAATTAAACAAAGGTTGTTTGTGATTGTTTGTTATCCTAAAAACATTTTGATACATTTTGCTAATTTTATCTTGAGTAACTAAGATTTAAAATTCCATCAAAAGCAATTACTTCTTAAGAATTCTTCATAATATTTTATAATATAAAATAAGGGATCCCCGATTAAGCCAAAATTTTCAATAAAAAAATAATATAACAGTAATTATTTAGAAAGAACTAGAAAACATTGGTATAGAAAGAAATTATTAACATATATAAATAACTGCACTAAGAAATCAAAATTAAGTGAACATAATAAGGGATTTAAAAGAAATTTCTTTTGTGTGGGAGCAATGAAATGAGAATATATCATGGGTCAAATTGATTTCCGGTAAATCTAAAATCTAATTTTCTTTCTAAAATTTTTTTTGATTAATCTTCTTGCAAATTCTTACGAAATCATTCGAAAAATAAAGTTTTTGTATGGTGTTTGTAGGTTTTGAAATCAGATTTCCCAAAGGAAAAGTTGAGAATATGAATTTTGTTATTACCTCTTTTTCTTCTGATATTGAACTGCCCTATACAAATTTGAAATTTTGTATCTTTCTAAAATACTATTTACATAAGACATTTATTATTTTTTATTATTTATCGTTTTTTCTTCTTATTATAGGTCTAATACACTTTTTCTATCAAAGTTATAACTTACCATAACTTTATATAATCAAAACTTTTAACTAGAAACTCCAAGAATAATACTAGATCAAAGAAGCCTTTTCTTAAAATATGCAGAGGAACTGCAAATATGAAGAAAAGAAACACATTATCCTTTGCGTATTATTTTAAGTGAAAAAGTAATTAATTGGAATTCATTAATAATATTCCCCGAAAACGATGTATTTTGATGAAATGCTTTTGATCGTATTCAATTCATTTTTTTTAATATCTAATTGAGCATTTGATTGATACGAGGAGATAAAATCATCCAAGAAATTTAATAAAAATAAAGATCTTCTAAAGCAGTAAGAAATTACTTAAAGTCACCAAAGCCATATGAAATATAAACTGGAAGTTCTCCATTTCTACAAACGCTTGAATGAAAACATGTAAAATATATTTTCTTAAATTGAAAAGCAAATACAAAAAAAAATTGCAAACATTTAATTTTTTTTTAAAATTTTATGCATAGAATGTATATAACATCTTATCAAAATCTCTTTTTTTTGGACTTCAATACATTTTATATTATGAACATTCATATATATATATCTTCGAATGTTGTTAATTTAAGAGTGTAAAAAAAATTAAACAGAAATAAATATTAATATTTACTACATTTGTCAAGAGTTTGTTATTTTTAAGGAACTAATATGTGTGCCGTAAAAAAATTTTTATTTCGATACATTTTTTTTTACAATACTACGTTTGAATGTATGTAGAATTTTTTTCAAATAAACGAAAATTCCAAGTTATTGAATCACTCATTGAAAAATAAAAATAAGAAAATTATAACAAAATTTTTAATGTAAACCCGTTTTTCTTTAGTTCTGGTTTGAAATATTTTGAGAAGATTGTCAATGTTAAAACTTTTTTAATCCAAAACATTTGAGCTCTAATCATTATTTTAGTACCAAATCTTCTTGATGATTTCACCATGTCTTATAAACGATATGCACAGAATGAATTCTTCATTATCCTTACAATAAATTAAAAATATATTAGAATTTTCACTGTTTATTTTCTGCCTGACAGTATCTAAACACATTCATTTCTTATAAGAATGGAATAATTTATAATGTAAGAAGTATATAATCTCTTTCTTTAATGAATTTTTTTTTTTTTGTAAAATATTTTTATATGGTACTTTTTAAATTGTTTTGATGATAGCAAAATTAATGCATCATTTTCTTCTGAAATTTTGAAATGGCTAAGCTATGATTTGATTTTAAGCGCAATTCTTAATGAAGCTTTAATCGCTTAAAGATTCAAGTGGTCTACATGCATATTGTATTCTTTCATCTTATGATGCGCCAATTGATACAAAGACTACTGCAAATTTTCATTTCATTACGAAACTCTACATATAATTTATTTCAATCAAAGTATTCAAACTTTGTATTCAAAGTGCTATTTACATTCAAAACTTGAATATGCATTTCGTTGAAAAGGAAAAGTGCATCATACATATACATTCCTTTTTCTTCTTACCTGCCATGATTAATAGCTACTGTTTGGAAAAATAACATAATGAATTACAAATAAAACTGGATAAAAATATTCATCAATGAATTTATTAAAAAGGAGCTTTTATATTCTCCCCATCCCTCGATCGATTCCAAGAGCTTCTGTAAATGAAGAATAAAAATGAATGATCTTGTGGTTTTTCAATCATCATGAATTCAAATGAGTAGCTAGGGTTTATTTTTGAAAAATAAATGCATCTAATATAAGAATCGATTTTTAAAATGGCTTGTAAGTACTGAAATAAATATTAAAAATAAATATGTTTTTTTCCACATTAAGAGGAAACTGAATTCGAAAATGTATCTTAATGAAGTGTAAGAGAGAGTACATGCTTAACATTGTGCATATCATTCTAAGAATGAAAGAACCAGAATTTTAATAATTTTTTAAGGATAATTATATAAATTCAAAGCTAGTTGGCTTAAAATTATGATCATCACTTTTATGAAAAGTGCTTAACTTTCAGCAGATATAAATCTACTCAACTAAATATTAGGGGAATAAATTTTAATACAAACATACATTTTGTTCAAACGTACATTCTATTACCCGTCTCATCTATCATCTTAGATGTTATTTTACTTTAAGTTCAAGTACAGATCAATTAATTAAAGTAGTCTGTTATATCTAAATATTACTGTTATATTACTTACTTACCCTAAAACAATAGAGATTCTGTCCACGGTTAACTTCCTTTCAACGTGTACAAAAAACCTCTATAATCTATCAAAAAATGCTCTTATCTGAATAAGATGCGAACACATCCTGCAATTGCTCCGACAGCATTGAGTTAAAATCTCGCCAAATCTGCTATGCAAGCCAAAATACTTCCGAACACATTACAATTACATTCTTTTTATTACCATACCCTTAATTCACTTCAATTCAATTCTCTATCACTTATATACAACTTGATTATGTCTAATCGCGAATAGCCCATGTTACAATTTTTAATAAATTTTATAAATTTTTTCTCTTATCAAAACTTTTTCCATTTCATCCGAAAATATATTGAATTGAATTTATTATATTTAGTGATTTAATCCAAAGGATAGCAGCAACAGAAAAAGACTAAAGAAAGTAAACAACATGTTGAGTGAAAATAAATAAAAGCTGAGAAGAGTGTTATTAAATAAATAAAAGATAGTTATAAATAAAAGTTAGCTATTAGAATAAATTAAATCAGAGTAGGAAGTTATTTCTCGTTAATTTTGTAGATAAAAAAAAAATTCTGGATATTTAATTCAATTTGAAGTACTTTTCTGATACAACTATTTAAAATTAAAAAATTATTTAATTTATTTTTATTATTAATGTAACTGTACCTAATGTTTTTATTCTGTAGAGAAAAGTATCCCTCAATGTGAAATAAATGTAATTTAAGATTTTATTTCACATTGAGGGATACTCAAAGACTGGTATGAGGTAATAGGTTCTTTGTACGAGACTGGAACGGCAACAGACTTTGCACAATTAAAACAGGCATTAACAAACAGTTTTTCGGTGGTCAGAAATAGGTCGGAATTAGAGGCTGAGTTTTACTCGTCGCACCAAGTTAGAAGTCAGGCACCGTCAGATTTTGTTTATAAATTATTGAAGATACAGAGGGTCCTTAATTTAGAAATGGCGGAAGAAAACCTGGTGAATCATATCATTATGAGATTGCCCCCATAGGTAATGGATTATGTAGAAGTTCGAAACCCTACAACAAAGGCAAAACTTTTGCACTTAGTAGAAAAGTATGAGGAACGACATGGGTATAAGGAAACCCAGGGTTCAAGTAATAATGGCGGAATAAAGGAATGGGATTCGAGTAGAAGGTTGCCCGACAGGCGTTTCGAAGGAAACTGGCGGTATAGAAGGGTTGATTATAGGCGGAATGACGCGCGGGTAACTAATGTAGATTCGAATAACTATGGATATCGCGGAAGTGCAGGAAATCGGGGGTTCGAGAACAGAATTTGGAATTATCGAGGAGATCATAGAGTCGATAAGCGGAGGAGTCACAATGATTTTTCAGATGGAAGATCGAGTAATGATTGGACCGGAGGGGATCGAAGAAATTTTCAAAATTTCAGTTCGTATGGACATCACCATAAGCGAGATATAGCTCTTGATCCACATAACGCAAAGCAAACTAGTGATATGCAATGTTAGAATATCGCCAACCATAGTGTTGATCGTAACCAAAGTTTTGAGCGCTCGCGAATAGATTTAAATACATTATTTGTAAAATCAGCAGAGACTTGCAAACAACTTGAGAGAGAATTTGAAAATGTTATTAAAGATTTTCAGAGTCGGCTACGAACTATGATAAGGAGGTCTGAGAGATTACAGAAGCAGATCCAAGGTTTGGTAAATGATCGAAATATTAATCGCAATTTTTCTTTTGCCTCTAGTAGTAACTCTAGGAGTAGTTTTACTAGTTATTATAAAAAGCCGTCTAATCAATATGGTCGAGGAAGACTTAGTGTGTGGTAATATTGAGAAATTGTGTGAAGAGACTAGGCGGAATACTAAGATTCAAAGGATAGATGGGTAAAATATTATAATAAGAGAACACGGGAAGTTGAAGTTGATGTTAAGGTAAAGGATTTAGTGTTGGTTCAAATACATCCTATGAGATCGACGAGCAAGAGGATTGCGAATAAGTTTAAACCTAAATTTGAAGGCCCATATGAAGTGATGAAGGTTGAGAACAACAATGTGGTTATTTGGAAAGGGGGGAAATCGATAACGGGGAATGTAGATCAGATACGGATTTATCAACCAAGAGAAATTGATGAAGGTGTTGTGGAGACAGACGGATTGAATGGTGAAGGATCTAGGGGAGAGCAGGTAGAAACTGAGGGTAGCAAAGGTCTAGCCAGGGAGGAAAGTTCTAAAAAGGAAAAATGGCAAATTAAGAGAATGAGAAGTGAAGGGTCAACTGATTATTCTAAAAAACGCGAAAGTCGGCATCAGAGTGGAAGGAGGCTACCAGTGAGATTGAACTGGCGAAAACGCAGTACGCCTTCTTCATTAGGTCCAGGAACAAGAAAGATGACAAGGAGAGAAGCAGCTGACGAAAGTGGAGTCCTGTCCGGAAGGTCTAGTCCAGGTCCACCTCGAGGAGCGACAGACAACCACAGACAAGTCCTGCTTGGGAGGTCAAGTCCTTATCAGCTTCGCAACAGACAACATATCAAGGAAGGGCAAGATGAGTCCCGGAGGTCAAGTCCGTATCCCCTACGCAACAGATTGAGCATCAGAGAGAGGCAAGCGGTAACAGAAAGGACAATTCCATACCTAACAAGAGCCGGAGGAGTAGAAACAGCGAGGAGCAGGAGTAGATTTTGGCCCTACAAGTGACTCAACAGTGAAGATTGTAAAATGAAAAGATTGTACAAATGTTTAAGTGTATTAAAATTTATTAACGTAATTTCTATTGTGGCTTTAAGACCCTCAAATAAATCACGTTTTCTTCACGGAGGGAGTTGTGACGGGTCTATCCACGACCTTGTCACTAATAGTCCTCTTGAGAAATTTGCATTCCTCAACAATTATTTGTATCAGAGGGCTTCCTCCGAAGAAGAGAACGGAAACATGCAAATTAAGACTGATATATGTATATATAGTGTAAGCTTTCAAGAGCGAAAGCGGGGAGAGAGGAGGGATAGATAGGATAGATTTCTATTTGAATTGTTCTGTAGATTTGTAGCTGAGCTGTCAATAAAGTAAATTGTTTTAGAGATGCCTTCCCTTCATTCCCTACTTGCCGACCCCTTGTCGACTTTTCCTTCCAATCCTTCTGTAACGTCTGACCAAACATTCTTACAAGAGCAAAACTTTTCAATTTTTTTTTGAAAGATTTTAAATGCTTTCGTAAATTGTTCTTATTTGGTTTACTTCAATATTGTGGTGTATTTCCTACTTATGAATGTTTAACTATCTTCCACCAGTTTCATGAAAATTGCTTGCTACAAAATAAAGAGAACAAATGCTCTTGCTGTCCTGTGTGCTTCAAAATTTAAAAAATTATTTATACTCTTTGTTTGTTGATTTATATCTAAAATATTTTTTTATATTAAAATAATGAAAAAAAATTAACCCTCCCGAATTCGTAAAAACAAGGATATTAACTTTAATACAGGTGAATTTGTTTTCTATTCATTCAAATATTAATAATATCAAAATTAAGCATTTTGAAAAAATTTCTTGGATTTTCTGCTATTAAAACTTCAAATACATGACATTTGTCACTATGGTTTTTCTTCAGTGTTTCAAGGATTCAAATCTCTGTTATTTAAGGTTGTTGAAATTTGAGTTATATATAAAATTCGCACTGGAGTTACACAAAGGCTAATGTCAATAGACCTCATAAAAAAACAATATCAAACATAATTTTAAAAAAAAAGTAACCAATTGATAAGAAAAGTTAAAATCTATAAGAAACAAATTAGCTCAAAACCAAAATTAAAGGAGAAAATTCAAATAGATTTAAAATAATATTTATTCGATAAATCATTTAATATTGAAAGAACATTTAAAAAATAAATAAATAAATAGTAATAATAAGAGAGAGAGAAAAAAAAGAGAGAGATGGAGAAAAAAAGGAATCATACAAAAAAACAAAAAAAAATTAGTTTTATGTGATGTGTGTGTGTGTAAAGAAATATTAAATGAAATAATTAACAATAGTATTGAAGCAAAAGTTAAAACTAAAGAAGCAAATTTTCTTTCAAACAGGAATCACACTGATTTATTTTTTATAGACTAATTAAAAAATAAAATTAAAAACTATGATTTAGATTATTTTTATAACGTAACGTAAAACTCAATATAAAACAATTAAGTAAAAGACATTAAACTTATAAACTAAGGCCAAGAGATATATAGTACAGAAAAAAAATACAAACTGGAGCGTAAAAAATCGATGATAATAGAACATATATATAATAAAAAGTAAAAAAAAAGTAATCAATTTATACTAAATCAGAAAGAATTAATTTGTATTAGCAAAACCTATAAAGTAAAAATAGGAGAAATCAATAGGTATTATAATTATTAAAATGAAATCATTTTCAGAAGAATATAAAAAAGATTATCCGAATAAATAATATAAAAGACTAAAGTTAAATGCTAAAAAATAAATTTCAGGTAATACTACGAAAATTGACAGTTAATTTATAGGAAATATTTACTGAAGTCATAAAAAAAACTGTACAGAAAATTGAAATATTAGACATAAAGCAATTTGATGCTGTCACAGGGTTAAAGTGTGATGCACGGTTATATCAGTATTAAAGATCCAACAGTTTCACTCAACAATTACTTTATATTAAAAAGGTAAAAATAATAAATGTAGTGAAAAAGGACTAATATCAAAAAGTATAAATTATAAAAACCAGAGAAATAAATAAAAACAATTATATAAAAAGTCACTTAAAAAGGCTAAAAATACTTCTTTCAAAAACCAAAAATATAATATAAAGCAGATGGAAAGTATCAAAAACATCTCACTTCTCACTAAACATGTAGTAAATATGCAGAGTGCCAATAATGTTAAAAGCGTTGAATGGAATGAAAAATTCCCACTCATTAGTAGAAGAGAAATTAATATCTGCATTCCTAAAATATTGAAGAAAAGAATAAATAATATTAAAATACACAAAATAAATATAATGATACGAATACTGTAAATAATAATAATACAAACAATAATAATTTTGAAATCATAATAAAATGAAAGCTTGATATTTTAATGGAATATTAAAAAATTTACTCTCACCCATATATAGATATATATATATATATATATTACAGAGAAAAATGTATGAAATATGTGAATATTATTAACACAAATATATTATTTTCAATTTCATTTTCCATCACCAATAATGTTAACAAAAATCAATAAAATGCCACGTGTTTGAGCATGCTGGAATTTTAGCAAAAAGTAAGTAAACTGCAGAAAATACCTTTGATGAACTTCCAAGAAATACTTTTTGGGGAATTTCAAAAGAAGTTTCATCCCCAACAAGAGGAACAAAAGAAACAGGACGAAGGAAAAAATCCTCTAATAGGAGTTTCCTCTTTTTATCACAATGAATGGTTCACAGACAGTAATGCTTTCACAGACCGTTGGATACTAACGTAAACGTCTTCAAAAGAGAGAAAAGACGTTGTTCAGGGTAAAATGAAGGGAAGAAAAAGATCTCTGATGTTTGTTTGAATTATTAAATAGAAGTTCTACAGCAATAGCTTCAGAACTCTGTGTTGCCTAAACTATACATTTGCCGAAAAGTATCATCTATTTTGTTCAATAACTGACTATCTAGGAAGAAATTAGTAATATTATTTTCACACTGTAATATGGTACGGAAAGTTTAACACTCAGCTAACATTTTGAGGGTTAATTAGCAAAAGCGAAAAGAAAAGGAGAAAAACAGTTTTTGTTCTTAACCTTTTTTAACACTAAGAATTGGAGGTTCTGTATAGATTGATGAGATGGAAAAGCACACAGACTTAAATGACTGCTTCTTTTGCAAGAAATTATTTAAAAAGAAATTCTCAATTTTTTCATATAAGTTTAATTCTGTGTTAAAGGATTAATACAAAAGAGCTTAGAAATTTTTTTTGTTTTTATTTATTTTTTACATGGAGTTAAAATTCGTTATTTTAAATCTTTGTCGTTATTTTTAAGTTTTTTCTATCAATTAATTTTTTTAATTGTTCCAGTTATATAAATAAATATTCCGGTTACTAATATTTAACAACAAACAGTTTCTTGAAAATTTTTGATAATTTTTGATGAGTTGATGATCGTACCTTTTCTATGAAGATTGAAGATATTTAGAATTCATTTCAGTTATATAACTTTATGATTTTTTAAAATAACTTTTGTTAGCTACCTAGCTTTAAAGTAATTACCTAAAACTTTGTATCTTAAATGATAAATTCAAATAAACATTTTATTGCTCAATTTATAATTTTAATATAGTTATTACTGAAAGTATGTGTTCGTTGAATAGGTAAGAAAATTGAATCACATTAACTTCATGGATATATATATATATATATATATATATATATATATATATATATATAATACATTACACAAATGTCATATAAAAATTATTAAATAATAATTAAATTATGGGCTATTAATAAATCATTAATATTTTGCACCTATTTTCTGGAACAATACATTTGTATTAAATTCTTTTAATAATAAGAAATACTTGGTTTCTTATTTGATAGATTTCTCAGGTAATCGTATTTCTGTTTTTCAACACCGTATAGCGAGACGCTTTTGAATCTCTATTAAAACATGCTTCTACATAAAAATTAAGGTTTGATTTAGGAGTGGTGAATAGACCGTAAAAAATAAGACTCACCTTAGTAATTGCCGTATTTTTTATCTGAGCTGAACAAAAGTGATAGTATTGTTAATAATTAAGAGAAACTAAATTATGTTGTTAATGATTTAATTAATTTACTTATTTAAAGTAGTTAATCAGCTTTCCAAAAGAAAATTCATTACGGAAGTTGATTGTTTTGCAAAAAGTAGAGAATGCTCTAATTAGTCTATGTTTTAAATTAAATTATAATCCATTCATTGGTTTTCAGAAGCTTTGAAAGTAATTGCTTCAGTAGAATTATACTTGATTTCTTCCCATAAATGGATAATGTGGAAAACATGTAACAATTTCTTCACAAAGGGTTCCTAATTAGTTTTTGCTTAAATTACTTTATATGTTATTTTTATTCAATGCAAAACAATTTTTCAACTAGTATTCAGAATTTAAAAAATTTTATTGTTGACAGCATGTTTATGTTTTTGATCAGTGATTAATAAGTGGTTAAATAATTCAACATTATAAACTGGTGCTTGACCCTTAAAGTGCTTGGCTAAATTTCGATCGTAATTTTGAACTTAAATATTTCCTGAAATATTGCAAAATTATCTATGAGAGATTAGATTTAAAGTTTTCAATGCAGAAAAAATCCAAATATGTGAAAAACGTTTGGTACATCAAAATTCACTGTTTTGTAATAACTGAATTATTTAATTCATTTTTTATAATAACAATCATTTTTTTTATTTTGTTATTAAAAATTGGAAAAATAGTTACATTTTGATTGCTGTAAGTGTTTAAATATTTTACATTCTTAGTAAAATGAGAAATAAGTTTATTTTCAAAAAAAATTATGTTTGTTTTCAAATAATTGTAGCTATTCAAATATTCGTTGCTTAAGCTTTTATCACTCTTTCAATATATTTAAATAGTATCAAAAAGTAGTTAGTATTACGGATTGAAAATTAAAAGTTAATCGAAAATCAAAATTAATTTTTTTCATGTGCTTTTTTAAGTATTATCATTAATACTGTACATAATGTAAGCAATAGGAAATAGAGAAAATAAAAATTTAAATACGAAATATCATTAAATAGAATTATATATTTATTAAATCAGTGTTCAAAGTAACTCTATATTATTAGGATTATTTTAGATTGATACATGTAGGTTTAAAAATTCGCATGAAACTGATTGGATAAAATTATGTTATCAGATGACTCGCTTTACTCTTTTTTATTATATATTTATTTTTGGGTTAACATTATATATATATATATATATAGAGAGAGAGAGAGAGAGAGAGAGTAAGAGAAAAGTTAAAATCCTTTAAAAGTAAGCAAAATGAAATAAAGCTTCTATTTAATTCTGTCAATGGCTTAAGACAGTGTAATGGCTGCTTGCATAGGTATTAATGATCAAACATTTACAATCAGTCTAAGATTTATTTTTTAAAAAAAGTGAAACCTAAATTTACGTACTAAAATTACGAAAAAGTATTCAGAAGAAAATCCTCATATTTTAAAAAATAAAAACTCTCAGAAAAACCTAAAAATTTCATTTTAAAATTGCATTAAAGCAAAGTAAAAGAAAAAATGTTAAAACATAGATTTAAAATAAATAATAACTCGCCCAAAATTTAATCAACACTGAAATAGCCATTTAACCCTAAGATAAATGTTGACTCTTTTAAAAGTAATTATGTAAAAGCCAGTCTGCCTTCTCTATACCAAGTTAGAATTGAAAAAAAAACACAGCAATCTTTCTCTGTATACCAAAGTTGTGACAAACCTGATGAACCTTTAGGTGTTTACCATGCATCAGCTTTAACTCCTATTTAGAGGAGTAACACTAACACAGAGACCCAATCTCTTGTAGTGCCTCTCAGGAGAAGAGGAAGACCTCGAAAGCAACCATTGACTCCTGGAGGAGCGGCTGGAGAGAATGTCATGTCTATTATTACACCACCTCGCCGGGACAGCCTTCGGAGGTATAGGGAGAGGATGTAAAACTGTAATTTAGCACTACCTTCCATGTACTATTAAACGGTAGCCAGATGGCGCCACACGTTCTTTTTGGTTAGAAGCGCAAGCTCGATGGACATCTTAGCAGAATGATGGTGTGATGTTCGTGAATCCGTTTTTTATATATGTTTTGTATCATGTCTTGTGTTGTGGAACGTGTTAAGTATTAAAAAATATTTGTTCCTGAAACCATCCCGGCTGTTCATTATTTTGTCCTGAAATAATAGCAGCATTAGAGGGATACTATAATTAAAATCTTCATAAAATATATTTTTAGGAATATTAAAACAAAGGTAAAAACAAAAATTAAGTGGATAATAAAAAATTAAAACCATGAAAATTTTTTATTCTTCAAGAAAAACAAAAGAATATAGAAAAAAAGAAAATTATTCAATATTATAATATTGATTATAGAAATTTAATCGGGTAATCAACTTGAATGCATAAATGATAGAATTTACTTAAATTATTGTGAATATCTTCAGAGATTTTGTAACTAATGTAATATCACGTAGGAAAAAATTACATAAAATGCTTCTAAAAATTAACAAGCTTAAATTGCTCTCCAAGAAAGGTATTTTATTCATCAAAAAATTGTTTCTGTCCCTTTTGTAAAAATATTACAACGTAGTTTCACAATTTTTAGGTTAATATCTAAACATTCAATTTCATGAATATTTTATTGGTATGTATTAATTTCAATAAAAAAGTATAAAAAGATAAATTAGCTTCAAATTCAGAGTTAATTGTTTTTGAAAATTATTAGGTCATCAATGTATATCTATACGAAGAATATTTATTTTCCATAAATTTTGTTTACATAAATGTAAATATGTATTAGCAAGACAATTACTAGAGGAGCCAATTTGTGGTATGCCTTTAATTTATATACATTTTTTTTATTTTTAAAAGCAATATAATTTTCATTTTCAATTAAAGTAACTGGAAATTTAAATTTTTCGTTAGAAAGGGAACTTTCATGTTTCAATATGAACAAGAACTTTAACTAAATCTTCAGTGTCTATCAAATAAAATAGTTCTCCAAAAGGATACCCATATATTGAGTAAATCTTTATATTAAACATATTTAACAATTTCATAACTATTTTCAATATGAAATGTATTATCAAAGCCATGAACAGTATTTGGTAAAATATTTTGTAAAATTTTACCAGCTTTAGTTATGTAAGTATTAAAACCATAAGTAATAGTTCTCAGTTTTATAGATATCATGCGAAATTTACAAGTTAAAAAATACGATGAAATTTTACTTTAAAATATTTATTTCAAATTCGCAAAGAATGGAAGTATCGGGAAATTTAACTGTGGGTGGTTATTGATGGTCTAACATTAGCATACTTCATACTTTTCCATTTGAATATTCATAACTTTTTCTTCTTATTTATGAACTTAAAGAGATTCTTTTAGCATTATCAATTTTTAAAACTACATCTATGCCTAAATCTGTTTTCTTTTTATAGAAGTAATCCGGAAAGCATTAATCTTTATCAACGTTATACTTAATTTTTTCAAACTTTATTTCTCGGTTCATAAAGTTGCATACAATTTCTTATTTAGAAGAGGGGGATTTTTGTTTTTCTACCCAGACATTTCGATCGATTAAATGCATAAACACAACGTATTCTGAAGAATATGAATAAATATTCCTAAAAATGTCCGATATCTAAATCGTTTCGAACTAAGTAAACAACGGCACTTTACTTCATTAGTAACTGAAAATAATCTCATTAAAAATTTAACAATCCAAAAATTGTAGATAATAATTTCGAAAATCAGAACATAAGAAAATGTATTAAATTATTTAGTTAATAAATTAAGGGTATTGATGGGTAAATATTGTATTCCATACTTCCCATATTCGAATATATCAAGCTTCTTAGCAATTGGCTTTTAATTTTACTTTAAGTTTTCTTGCTTTAAAGTATTCACGTAACTTCGTTGAATTAATTGATTTACTTATAATATGGCTACATGTATGGCTAAAAATATCTTTACTAGTGTCTTTTGGCAATTATATTCTAATTTACAATCACCAAGTATGATTATCTTAATTCTTAAAGGTAAGAATTTAGTGCTTTAATCAGATTTGTCGACGATTGAGGTAAACCTACAATAAACACTTTACTATTAAGAGAAAGATTATTCTTTGACTTTCGATGTAAGCAAATATTTTTCGAAAGAAGTTCCTCAATAATTCCTGAGCAACTCTTTCATTTTTTATTGCAAGTAATAAAATTTGCGTCCGCTTCGTAAGTAAAAGTTTGCGGAACTCTTCAAAGGAGAAAGGAATTTGATTAGGATATTCGATTTCATGCGAGTATCTGATTAGACGAGAAGAATTTTAAAAGAAATATCACGAACTAAACCAATAGTTGTGTTATTTTTATCCTGAACTGATTAAAATGGAGGAAGATTACTTTTTTACGAAGAAAAAATTAATTTAATGTTCGAAGCAAAACATGACACAATAAGCAACAATATTTCATTCAGAAAAATTATGTATAGTTCTAGTGCATATATTTGCTTTAAATTCCCCACAATATGTCACTTTTCAAAAATAAGCCTCTTTTCCATGCTGAATGTAATTATGACATTCATTTTTTGTACGTACTCTATTCAATAATTTATGCTTATGATTATTTTTTTCTGATTGCTTCATATAATCCCTACAATTTAATGGGTACTTTTATTTAAATAAATTTATCCTATTATATAGATTTCATATCATGTTAAATAGAACTGAATTCTCAAAGGTAAAATTGGCTTAATATAAATTGTTATACTTTTCTTTAATTTAAAACTGTTTCGGATTTAGAAGAAAGAATATTCTCGAGATTTTCTTATTGCGATATATTTAGTCTTGATATTTTTAGTTCTTTAAAAGTAATGATAAAAGTCTGATGTAAGAGAATTTCCTTAATTCCCTGTAAGAAAATTTAGACATTGATCAATTGACTAAATGGGATTTGAATATACTATTTTACAAATGTTATCATTTTCTTTAGAATCGAAATATCCTTCTTGACTATAAAATATACTCACGCGTTTTCTTTCTCTAATTAAGAGCAAAATGTTAAGAAGATGTCAAAAATCTATCATGTGTGTATGCGTGTGCGTGTGTGTTGGTATTTAGTTTATGACATCACTGGTTAATAATTTTTAATTTTTTTTTAAGTTTAAGAAATAAGACACACAGTTTGTCCAATAAGTATAGGTATAAATGAAGCCATAAAAAGAAATTTATTGAAGATATATGTTCAGTGCGTTCAAATAACTTTCAAAGAATGATTCTCCTGCTCCCTGCACTTTTTTCTGTCTTCATTCGTACGCTGGAAGTTGGCTACCGCAAAATTGTCCAGCTACCTCGTAAAAGGCGAAGCAAAGTCTTTTAATCCGAAGGACCAAAAAGGAATCGACGAAAACCATGTCTGGACTGTAGGGTAGTAGGAACTCTTTACGATGTTGAGCTTGGCCAGTACCTCCCTCATAATTTGTGATGTGGGACTGAGCGCATTATGTTCTATTCTATAAATCTTCAAATTCAAGTATTGGGAGAGCTTCAAGATTTTATAACAGTTTATTGGTGGTTTGGACGGATACACACATATAGACAAATGGTTCAAATCAGAAGGTGGGGTGAATTATTTCTTTAGAGAGCGGTTCGAATTCGACGCCTTCGCAACATCGCCGTTTCTCCGAATTCGACTGTCGTTGCCAATAGCAGTTTAATAAACTATACAAAAATAATTGAGCGCTCGTGACTCATTGTAGTGATGGAGCATCCAGGCATTGGCAATTTCCCTTCGGATGCGGAGGATACTAATCCCCACTTCTGAATAAAAAAAATTTCATATGGGCCGGTTTTGGTTAAATTTTTCGCGCCTCACAAAAACACGTATTCTGGACATGGAATCGTTTTTTTTTTTTCATCCCCAAGGATCATTTAGAATGTTTCCGTTGAGAATTTTTTTTTAAATTTTTCAGCAAATTTAATAGCCTGACGCTTCTCATTGGTTCGCTGCATTTTCACTTTTGACATAAGTCCTAAACGCACTCTCACTGTCGTCTAGATCTATACGTTATAATGGCTGAGAAGAAACTGGCTTGGTTCTCCTAGCTTATGTCTTTCATTACCAGCCCCATTCGTAGAGATTGGTGCCTCCAATAGCCCACGTGTTGCTTCTATTGCGACGTTAATAAAACCAAACCAACCAATCAGAGAGGTCGGCCTCTTGCCTTTCCTATCGGGAGGAAAAAATCAGTCCTGATATTTATAGGACAAATCCTGTAAGTTTAAGAATTGAATTATTTATCGTTATTTCCATCTCAATGCACTTTAAATGTATTTAATTCTTTTTTTTTTTTTATTCTGGAAACCCTTTCATTTATTCACTAAAGGATTTGTACTTTAATAAGAAATGTAACTTTTCGTTTTGGACGTTTTTAATACACGAAAGAACGTCTTTACTTCAATCTTGATTATTATACTTCAAAAAGTCACCTTTGAATTAAAATCTATTTTAAATGCTTGCCTGAAATATATCTTAAATTTTGAAAGATGATATAAATTTTCTAATAATTGAAACTATGTATATTTCGTGCGTCTTGCATATGAATTCAAATAGTGAAAAGAAAAAGAATAGAAAAAAACGACTTTTGTGTTTTTATGCCAAAAAATAAATAAATATTAAATTAAAAAGTATATAAATAAAAATTCAAATGAAAGCAAGATAAAACAATGATGAAATGCAATAATTTGTCAATAACATTCCCGGGTTTTTTTCCTAGTTCCAGAACTTATTGATCAAGAAAAACTTTTTTAGTCTATGCAAGTAAAGGACTATGAGCTCATCTAAGTCAAAGGTGAAAAGATAATGAAAAGAGAAAAAAGAGCCTTCTGAGGCTTTATATACCACAAGAAAGAAAAGTAAGAATTCCAATTCATCTATTGTTGCTTCTGACTCAATGAAATGAGATGTTATCTTTTATAACATGGTTTTTGCTGCATTGATTTGTCTGCTTATTTCCTTAGTCTATTCATTTTCTGCATGGAATATAAAAAGTATTGCTTCCTTAATTTTTTTCTTTCTCATTCGGGAAAGAGCTTTTTTGTCAGGATATTCTTCATAAATTGCTTAAAAGTAATACATTTTATTTTCAACTTTTTTGTGGTTTTTATTTCGAAGACCTACTAATTCACCCAGAACAATAAAGAGAAAAAAAATAATTAAAAGCATACACTGAAAAAATTAGTGCTAATGATTTTTTAAAAATTACTTATATTAAAAAAATACATGTATATATTTATGAAAGTGATTAAAATGTACCTGTTTTTGATTACAGATGACGTTGCACAGACAAGTTGATGTTGTAATTGTAATCTGCTATCTGTTAAGCGATGCTAAACTAAATCAGACATTGGTTCATAGGTTTGTTTTGACTGGTGTCACGATGAGTTGTCATCGCCATTTTATGTCAAGTTGTTTCCATCGATGAGACCTGGTTTTATCATATGCACTGGAAACCAAGAGATAATCAAAATAATGGGTTGCTTACGGTGATTCTTCTTCAATGAAAGTGAAGAAGGTTTCATCGGCTGGAAAGCTATGTCGACGATTTACAGGGATGCGAAAAACGTCATAACTTATGACTTCTCAGAAAAAGAGAAACGTCACTAGACAAAATTGCAGTAAGTTACCCATCAAATTATCCAATTTTTAACACGAGTATTTTTTGTACCGATTTCGTATATAAAAAGGAACATTTAGATAATAACATTATCCTTGCATGTTTGTAATCTGATTTTGGAAGGTTAAATATTAATAAAAAAGCATATTTTTAAATCTAGAATACTAATTATGTGAACATCTGGAAGAGTGAAATGCATTATTATTTCGCTATGCATTTCAATGACATGATTAAAAAAGAGATTGTATATAATTAACTACAATATGCTAAAATAAAGATACTCCGAACTAAGGAAAACTATTTTCTAAGGTTAGTTGTTCCTGTTATTACGATCATTGGATTATAGTAGGGACCTCTCAATTTTTTTTTATTATTCCTTGTGATTTTTATTTGGAATGTTTTTATTCTTTTCAACTTATTTCTTTATGTTTAAATACACTGCCAATGATAAAATAGACCCACCAAGTAAGAGTTATCTTATTAGACAAAATCAGTTGATGTTTTGTGAAAGTATAGAAAAAAAAACACTGAAGTCTCAGAATATATAACTATATAAATATAGTTAAATAATCAACAAGGCATAAGTACAGCTCTGTCTTCTATGCATCATCTTATCCGCCTTGACATTAGACATCAACGATATATTCCCCATGAGAGTTTTTAACTAATTTCCTCCAATTAACAATTTATAACGGTGATATCTTGGAAATGTCGGTAGAACCCACTCATTCACCCCATACACACGTGATGTATTGGCGATAAATCTTGTTATTTAACTAAGCAAAAGCGTACTTGACTATCCCGAATACAATCAGCACTGCCTATGAAAACCTAAGCTCGGTGTATAGTAAAAAGTAAACAAACAGCAAATATTGTTAGAGTACTGTTGTGCTGTTGATGCACCACATATAAAAACTTAAAAGATTTCGAAATTTCAAAGAAAAAAAAGATCGCATTGAAATCCATAAATCAACGATCTAAAAATAAATCGTAGTCCAGTGAGTTATAGACGATTATTATACCATATCCTACACTGGATGTCTCAAAACAAGCCTTTGCTGGTCATCCAGGTTCTATTGGAGATATCGGTTCCTCGTTGAAAACAATTATATTCTAATCAGTTATAATCTAGATCGAACATGCTCACCACCTTTGTAGACATGCCTTTCTGTGTACAAGAGTGGGGAAATCTATTCAAATAGCTCAGAGAGCTTAGGCACCATTCTTTGAGTGGTAAATTCATTTTGTCACAATTACAGTTAGATCGCTGATAATAATGAACCAGTGTCTGCGTGAGTTGCTTTGAATATCACTTTGCCTTTATATTCTGTCCTCTCTCTGAAATGACCATTGCCATTGGAATGTATTTTCTTCATTAATTAACTTTACAGTCATCTTAAAGTCTAATTAAATAGTCAATAATTTCAAGACTCCTGTTGAAGATACATAGGATAAAAATAACACATACACAGTTTATTAGTTATTAGCATAGAATATGCACAATCTCTCTCTCTCGAATCCATCTTAACTTAGTTAATCCTTGTTTATAATCTAATAATAACGCTTACCAAATCACTCATTCTGATCGAAGCCCATCTAGATTATAGCAGATTCAACTCCTATTATTCTAATAAGGAGTCGCTTACAACATAAAGGATTAATTAAAATGATTCATTCCAAACACACATTTATCAGCTTGTCGTTAATCCTCTATCACCCATCTCTTTTCATTTCCGTTCTGTTTCACTTATATATCACTACACTTCTTATCTTCATCTAATTTACGTAATGGCGTTTCATTTTAGTTGAGAAGGAATTGTAATTTTATGTAATTCGAATTACCAAAGAGAAGAGGTCACACCTTGATGCTACATTCTACCATAACTTAATCATTCTTGTCTACATCATTGTATTGCAGCATCACTCTGAAATAAATATTGAACAATCCTTCACTTTGTTTTTTAGCCAAATGCACATCCTTTCTCAAACGTGAGATATACGCATAAAGTTCTGGAATCCATGCGTGAAGTATTACTACAGTTTGTTGAAGAAGAAACAATGAAAATAAGGAGAGCGTTACTTTTTTCTATGAAATTTGTTTACACTCTCTACGCGCCAATTATACATGAACAAATAATTACACTGTTTACAAAAAATACAAAGCTTCCAAACAGCCCATACTTTGACTTAACCCGCTTTTGTGGTCAGGAAAACAAAATAACATCAAAACAAGGAATAATGAGCCTTACATGGTCAAGATCTAAATGTACTCTGAAATGTTACCCATAAACCCATGCGCTCTCACTTACGCGAGACAAGGCTCCTCCGAGAGATAACCAAATAATTTATTTACAATATAGCTTATGTGGAATCAAATTCAAATGGAATTTACACCTAAAATTGTAATATTTTTTCTTTTACATGCCAACTGTATTCCCATTTCCTACACTCTATTCGTTTTTTATTGGTCACCTGAATTTACTGATTTACATATTGAATTGGAAAGTATTTACACTTATGAAATTTTTTTATAATCAAGGGACTATTTTTTCCATATATATGTGGCATGAATAATTAATTTTACTTGATATGTATTACATTTCGTGGATGTTTCGAGTTTTAACGAATATTTTTTATTTCCTTCTAAAAAAAAATAATTTAGTTGAATTGATAAATTATCCAACTTATTAGACAAGCGCTCACAAAAAAGTAGCATACATTTAAATTAAATTAGGCTTTCTATTCTAAATATAATTTATACCTTCCTAAATTTTAAAATTCAGAAAGAAGTATATTAAGTACATCATAACGAAAGCTGTAAAAAAAGATAATAGATATTGTAATATAAATAAAATATATTGTCAGTTCTTTTAAATAAATAAAACAATAACACTTTTTTAAGACACGTGATATTTGAAATAAGTAGAGAATTAAAAAAAAGCATAAAAAATTATCGAAACAAGTTTACTTTTGATTTGAGCAGTAAGTGTATTAAAATAAAAAGATTGACAAATAAATTAATTTGGTTTAAAATTCTCATTTTCTGAAATTTATTGAAAATTAGATATGCCTACCTTGTTATCCAATATCAAGCTCAGAATACACACAAAAATTTTAAAAAAATTGAAAAATATAGTTTTTAACTTCTTTCTCTTAATATCAAATTCAGATGTCTTTTGTACTATTTCATTACCCTCTCTATAATTGGTTTTTTTTTTTTTGGGGGGGGGGGGAAATATTTCTTTTCTTGCATTATTTAAAAGCTTACCGCATTTTCTAGATAAAATTTTATATGTTTACTTATAAAACAAATTAACCTATTATATGTTAACCAATTAATTTATCAAAGATCTTATTTATCAGTTTTTCAACGGAAAGTACAACAGAGCCCTAAAATAATAACTGTCTTGATGACATCCATCACAGTAATCCCTTCCATCTCCTTCGTAACTAAGAATGCAACCAACGCATTCAAGACATACCGTTCTCATCATTTTTCTCACTTGCATTGGTATCACGTTCTTGTGAAAACGGGATTTTCAGATTAACTTTCCCATTTCTGGAAGACTGAGTTACTGTTCCAAGCTGTGCTTCTACATGAAAAAGTAGTCCAAAGGACATTAAGAAAAATGTTGCATCATCTCTAAATAAAAGTGCAAATACTCTTTTATTACTTTTAAAAAAAAAAAACAAGGTTTTGCAAGTATATTAACTGTCCAAAAATATTCTTTACTAAAATTACTTTAAATTTCACATTTTATTTCTTTACTTAAAATTTAAAGAATAGAGTTCATATTGTTATTACATCTTAGTTTTATATAATATACCTTACGTGAATGCTTTGTTAATTAAAGAAGAAACTAAGAAAGAGCTAAAATTTCAACATTATAGATTATAAAAATTTACAAATTTTAAAACTTTTTAATCGATATAGAATAAAATTATCTTTAAGTATAAATTGTTATTATTTTTAGTTTCATTGAAAAAAAGATGAGTTATTTGGTTCGAAAAACAAGAAATATATTTTAAAATACATTTTAAATGTTGGTAAGAGAACAGGTTTTTGTAAGTCTATTTTTACTTATTTTCGTAATTTTCCTTTTAAAAAATCTCTTCCTTCAATTAAAGAAAAGGATGAAGAAATTTTAAATTTTTAAAAATATCCCATTTAAAAATTATACATTAAAGGATTGAGGGATAAATAAAGAACTTCTAAATTGGATAGAGTTAGTTGTCCCTTTAACCATAACATGTAGCCTTATATGCGCGAGAAAGCCATTTTCACTCAAAATATTTACGAAAATAAATTTATTCAACGTTAATGTACATTAGCTTACGTAATAAGGATAAAATATTGCATTTCATCTCACTTGTTATTTACTGAAATATTTTTGAAATATTTCCACAAATGTAGCATAAAATAAGCCTTAAAGAGTACCCCATTGAAAGATATAGTTTATGTGAAGTGGATTCTTCTTATAATAATATATTTTCTTAAATGTGTGAACTTAAATGAACAATTATATAGAATTATATATATATATATATATCTCCCATAACTATGCACCGGATGAAATCTGCTATACAGGTCAATTGAAAGTCCCCGGCCTACCATAGTAAAACGACATTTTTTTGCAAAATTAGATTTTTTATTCAACATAATTCCTTCAAGGATGATACACTGATTATAAGGACCTCCAACTTTTCGATACCATTTTTGTAATGACTTGTCCTTTGTATCAAAATAGGCCTCAGTTTCGGCGATCACCTTCTTTTCGACGAAAATTTCTTTCCCAGTGAGCATCCTTTTGAGATTCGAGAACAGGATAGTCGCTGGGGGGCCAGATTCGAGATATGGTGGATGAGGAAAGCAATTCGAAGCCCAATCATGGATTTTGCCATCGTTTTCACTGACTTGACACGGCATCTTGGTGAAGCAGAACTTTCTTTTCTTCAAATGCGGCCGTTTTCGGCGATTTCGTCCTAAACGGTCCAATAACGCTATGTATAGTCGCTGTTGATGGTCCTTCTTCTAAGGTAGTCACGAAAATTATTCCATGCGCATCCGAAATACAGACTCAACCTTGCCAGCCGACTGTTGGTTTTCACGCTTTGAGCGGTTCATCGTGCAGTCCACTCGATGACTGTCGATGGGACTGAGTGAAATGATGGAGCAATGTTTCATCCATTGTCACATATCGACGCAAAACTCGGTTTATTACGCTTCACTTTCAAACACTGCTCCGAATCATCAACTCGTCGTTGTTTTTTGGTCAAGGAGTCTGCAGGCACCCACTTTGCACAGAGCTTTCAATACCCAAATATTCGTGAATGATATGATGTACACGTTCAATTGATATCTTTAGAGTGTTCTATTTCATTCAATTTCAATTACGGTCATTCAAACATTTTGTGGATTTTTTGTTTTCGTCGCTAACAACCTCCTTGGTCCACGCGTACTACCATCTTCGGTGCCTACTTCACCACGCTCAAACTTAGCATTACCAACTTGATGGTTGATTCTTGGGCAGTGTCCGAATTCGGCATCAAGCTGCTTTTGCTTCAACTGATTTTTTCCTTCAAAAGCAATATTTTATCAACAGCGAAATTCCTTTATCCATTTTTCACAATACAAAGGTTGTTTACCTATGTTCTTCTTCACTAAGTTGTTCTTCTTCGAAAATGCTATAATTCACAAACTAACGATCCGACAGCGTAATACACGCATCTTTGAGGGCTAGGGCTTAAAACATATGGATTTAATTCTAGTCACGCATCTATGTGTCAGGATGGGACTTTCAATTGACCTGTTACATGTCCTGGAAATTTTTCAAGAAGTCTTCTTCTCGGATGGAGTTCAAAAGCCTCGTCACATTTCGTTGAATGTCAGGAATATCGTTCCATCTCTTTCCTTTCAAAGCGAGTTTGGGCCGGAGAAATAGGAAGAAGTCTGTAGAATTGAGATCTGGCTTGTATGTTGGATGTTCAATTTGCACCTTCCCCCCCTTTTTTTTTACCAAGAACTGTTTGACGATATTGGATGTGTGAGTGCGAGCATTGTCGTGAAAAAAAAAACCTTATTTGTGCATACTGGGGTTGTACCCTGCGTAGACGAATCATGAAACGGGTCAAAATTTCAATGTACCTTTCAGCATTCATCGCCGTTCACTCAGGTAGAAATTCCTTGTGGATAACGCCTTGACTATCAAAAAAGGTGATGAGCATCGTTTTGATGCGTAATTTTTCTGCTCTGACCTTTTCCCGACGAGGTGATGCAGGAGAACGCTATTCCATGCTTTGCCATTTCGTTTCAGGGTCGTACCTGAAAAACCAGGAATTCTCAGTGACAATACAGTTCAAGAAATTTGGTGTCGCATCCGCCGTTTCTACAAAATTCTGCGAAGCCTCTAAACGTGCCTGCTTCTGATCGTCATTCAAGTGATGTGGCACAAGACGACAACGCGTTTTTCTCATGCCTAAATTCTGGGTAACGATATATCGCACAGATTCACGGTTAATCTGCAGTTCATCAGCTATCATGCGCACAGTTGATTGACGATCTTTCGTGAGTAATTTTCTCTCTTTCTCAATGTTTTCGTCACTGTCGGAGGTCGCCGGTCTTCCGCTATGGGGGTTGTCAGAAACACTTTCCCGGCCTTCTCGAAAACGGGCGAACCACTCATACACACACTTCACGGACAGTGATTGATCTTCATATACACGTACGAGCATCCCATGAGTTTCTTTCGGTGTCTTGCTAAATTTAAAACAAAACTTTAAATTGATATTTTGTTCGTTCATTTTCCTGTTCTCAGTTAAGAACCAACGCACTAAACAAGCACTTTGTAAAACAAGTCTTACACGGAACACAAACGAAGCTCAACTGAACAACGGTGAGGGCAGATAGTCAACACCTGCCTCTATGCAGGTGCAGCGATTTGTTTCGCCAGTGTTGCCAGATTGGCCGTTCTGACTTCATTCAAAGAACTTTATTGTTAGAGATTGTATGTATATATATATATATATATACAATCTCTCTCTCTCTCTCTCTCTCTCTCTCTCTCTATATATATATATATATATATATATATATATATATATACATACAATCTCTCTCTGTCTCTCTCTCTCTCTCTCTCTATATATATATATATACATATATATGAATTAAAATTGTACAGTCACACATCCTAGTCGTAATAATATCTGATCTTTAGAAACTATAAGGTTTAAATTTATGTTTATATACAAAAATATATATAAAAATTAAAAACTGGTTATTAGAGAAATCATTTACATAAAAATATCTTTCTGGTACTGGATTTGTATTCTAATTTTTTTGTCAAACATGGGATCTAAATTTATATTTCACAAAGCTTACTTTTTGTTCCTTCATAGCTTGTTTTGCAAAAGAACATCATATTATCTAGAATTCTCATTCCTAAATTTTTCATTCCTAAGACGAAAACTAACTACATTTACTGACAAATGAATGTCAACTGAATTGAGGGTCACAGAATGAGCAGTTCTTGGGGTAAGAATACCATTTTTCATTACATACATGATTCAAGTCTCAGGCATTAATTCGGTGAATGCAGTACAAAAAATGATCTCGCTTACGATGTATGGGATTTATGAGAATTCAAAAATGCATATTAACCAATAAATTTGACTGATATTCCCATTTTCCAAAAGTCTCTTCATAGCACATTCTGCCTTTTTATTGCAAAATGCTATAAAGTTCCTCAAACACTTTTGGTCGAACACATTTGTTATCAACAGTCAATTGTTCATCACAAGGTCTGAATGTTTTTCTTTCAAAAATGATTACAGTATTTCAATCGTACTCTGTAACGTCTGCCTTTATTACAGCCTCAGGACAACCGCGGTAGTATCCTTCCCAGAAGTTGCTGAGATGAATCTGTTTCCATCTCATTTGGGATCGTTCGTTCATAATATTGAAATGAATTTTATCAATCAAGGCAACGTAAACCATTTGAGGAGACCAAGTTTTTGTGCATTCGTTATGCTTTTGTAAATAGTTCTATATATAAGCGAAGCATTTCATGGGAAAAAACATTTAGAACACCAAGAGAACAGGCCGCTTTTAGGAATCTATATGGTTATTGTAAAATTCGATGTAACTGCACGATGTTGTTGAGCAATGTTGTCTACTAATCACATGAAGAACGATGTACCGGACATCCTGTTGTGTTTAATTTATCCATAAATAATGCTTTTCGCAAAGCTACTTTCAAAAGATAAGTCAGAAAGCTATATCCACGTATATGTAAGAACTACAGCGATCAGTAACAGTCTCTGCATTTATACTTAACATACTACTTCCCTCTTCAAAGCTTTCCAATTGCTTTTTAAGCAAACTGTCATCCAGATGTTTATTTTCGGCCTTTTTTATACTCACAATCAGCTTGCACTTACGCGGAATGTACTTAATATCAACTTCAAAACTACATTATGCATCGATAACAACTTTTTATGCTCTCTTCAGACATGTAAAGTTCTGATTCCCTTATTTATAAACAAATTATTTTTTCAGTGAACTGGATTTTCCTTACCTCAATCTCTACAAGCCTATTGCTTGAATTTTGCGACTTAAAAAATAACACAATTCAAAACATTTTCAGGTGAGATTTTTCAGGTAGCAAGTAGATTGGGCTAATTATATTCATTCGCGTTATCGAGCAATAACCACTTGTATCGAAACACTGGTGTAGATCCCATCATACCCAAGCAAAAGGCGAAATGTATGACCCCACCAAGTATATGTATGTTCATGTTGTAGCTGTTGTTATAAACCAATATTTAGAGATATGGCAAATCCAGTGCTGCTAAGAAAATTGTCTGCATGGGAAAACACAGAATTCTAATGAATCTGTGAACAATGTCATCTGAACTCGGGTACTATAAATAGTATTTGTGACCATTTGAACTATAAAATTTGCTATTTTTGATGCTACTGTTACTTCTTGTATTAATGTAGGAAATATAACAAAATGCCGTACTTAATGGAAATTGAATTGGTCCAGATCATCTCTGTGTGAAAAGTATAGTGGAGTCAAAGGTAAAGAACATAATAATGATAGAGAGCAGAAACTGTTTGAATACCATGAAAAAAATACTAGAAAAAGAAATTAAACTGCAAAAGGAAGCTTGAAGATTCTTAAGAGATAGAAAGTGTGTGATAATTCTTCATGAAAAGCAGAATTTTATTAAACTTCTTAATCAGCAATAAAAGTATCAATAAAATTTTAAAGTACAGTTTTCTCAAAACAAGATTTTTCAGGTTCAAGCTCTTTTTTTGTGTATATCTTTGAAACCAAGAATTCAGTTTCTCAATGTCATTTATATTTTGTTATATTACATATTTTAATGCAAGGTTTAGAAGATTTTTTCAGTACAATTTATTTTAGACAGAGAAATTGTCCCAAAAATGCTAATTTGGTAGTGATTTTGAATAAATAACTAATAATATTTTTTCTATCTTACTCAGAAAAAATGGTATGTTGAAGTATGTAAAGTATGTTATTAGAAATGTTTTAATATTTTATAATTCTAACTTGCATGATATCTGAAAAGTTATTGAACTTTAACTCGGAGGAAATAGAACTTTTCTTGTTCTCTAAACGAAATGCACCTAAGCACTTACAAAATTATGTTTTAAAAATATAACTAAAACTCTTATAAATGATAATAACTACTACAAAGAACATCGGAATACAATGAACTACTTTATTTGTGTAAGTGTATGTGCCTCATATTAAACTACTATACTTAGATAAATATTTTAAGCATATCTGTTATTTCCCAAGCAACAAATTTAATTGTGCATGACAACTATGAATTAATATTTAAAAACAATCAAGTTAAATACTTCTTATAAGGTTTTGAATGAATAATTGCTTAAATTTGGAATTTAAGGAAACCTGACATATACATTCTAATAAAAAGGGTAAACATTTTTTTAAAAAAGATTTTTTACCGGTGTCTAGTTAAATCGAAGCGTAAATATACTTTTAAATTGAATGATTGACAGTAACAGGTGTAATAATACCATAAAATGTAGGCCTACTTAAAAAGAACACTTAACATGCAGAAAATAGAACAAATCGATTATAACAGACATTTTAATCTACAATTCAGTATATAACTTATTTTAAAATTTTCGTAGTCTATTTTATATCAAATCTATTTATTATTTATTAAATTGCTAACAACACTCTTAGTTATAAAATGCATTTGTTTTAGAAACCAGATTAATTTATCTTTATGAGTAATATGTAGTATATACGTACATTTTATTAATTAAGAAAATAAGTATTAAAATTTTTAATTATATTTGCATTTCTTAAGGATTGATACCAATTATAAGTATTTTAAGATAACAGAAAATGTTCTTGCATATTTCTCTAAAGGAAATCTAGAAATATAAATAATATTTTTAAAAAATTCAATTTCAGTATCTATAACTATATAGCCCAGACAGCCCAAAAACTATTTAAAGTTTTCTTTTAAAATATCCCTTCTCTTCTGAAAAGCAATACTGAAGAATCAGATTGATTCTTGTGTAAAATTCGGATCAAGTTTTCCTTTTTCTAACTTTTCTCGATTAAAGCTTTCGAAAATCTCTTTTGTAAAGAAAGAAAAAAAGAATTCAAAGTTTTCACTTTTTTTTAAGGATTTCGGGCAGTTTGTGGACTTTTTCATTTGAAATATGTGCATCAATTTCTATCTTATCTATTTCACTTATTTGCAATTCTTTAGCAAAAAACTAATAAAGTTTATATTTTATTAAAATTACTTGAATCAGAAAATCTACCAGCCACACCGTTCTTTTATTCATTCTCAAAATAAATTCAGTTCACACAAAGCTTGAGTAAGTATATTTTTCAAAAACTTCAAAACTATCAAAATTGAAAAAATAAATTTTTTTTTTCTCAGCTTAAAGAAAACAAAAAACTGAGTTTTCATATAGAAATATAATTTAATAAAATCAGAAGGAATAAACTTGAAGTACAAAACTTAAAATTTATTTTGTTCAAAATTCATTAACTATATAAACAATTCATTAATTACGTACTAGTGCTGTTTCTATAGACGTTTTCTGCGATTGAGATTCACATTAAATGCAATTAAATATTATTTTGTTAAACGTTCTGAAATAGTTTGATAGCTACTTATAACAGAAAAAAGGAAAATACTAACAGCAAAAATTAGTCTAGAATGTGCCTTTTAGTTACACCTTAGTTTAGAGTTTTGCAATGGAAAAAGTATTATACGGAATGAATTATATGAACTAGGAGAGAGAGAAAGAGAAAGATTTTCTATTTTTAGCTAGATCATTTTATTAATAAAGCTAACATGTTTTTCTGTTGTTTTTTTTCTTTATTTATTTTTTACATTTTTAGGTATTGTTGTTTAACTGTTCCTGCAATTTCTTTCAGAAAGTTATATGCTTACTTTGTCAAATCATTAATGTTATCAAACTAAATTATTCATGAAATTTACTTGAAGTTTTCAGACTTATTGAGATTTATCAACAAAAAAAAGGATTACCTTGAATCCACATTGCTAAGGATAGAAAATGCACACAGTAAAAGAGTGGCCCGAATGTAATAAAAATTGATACACTGACTGAAGATGCATAAGTAAATAAGATATTTTATTTAAACGAAGATAATTTTAGTAAACACTGAAAATGAAGGGGAACATTAGAAAGTTGGACTATTTCTCAAAGCGATGCAAACAATAATCCTACGAAGTACATAACCAATTAGCAAGCAAGGATGGAACTTAATACACTTTCAATCATCTTCCATTGTTATTCCTCTGGTTGAGGATTGGGCAAATCAAGTAAACAATCAATCACATTGCAAATATTCTTGATCTATGAGAGATCAGGAAACATTGCAGGCCAAGAAAGCAACTAGCTTGTCTGCTGATGTATGCCGTATGGGATTGCGCATTGTTCAGCAGCAAAGTAGCATTTTTCATCCGCCGAATTCCCAACTGGCTTCAGATCTTATCGACTTATTGTCGTGCCATTAATGTACCATTGATAAGTACCAAGGGTGATCTGCCATCATGTCTTGTGGCAACCAAACCATTATGCCAGGTTGATGAGGAGTATGACATTCAACAATAGTGGTCAGATTGCCTTTATTTACCCAAAATCTTCAAACCTTCTCCTGGCAATTATCATCAGAAACACAGAATCGAGACTCTTCATTGAACACCACGTTGAGGTATTCGGACTGAGGTATCGTAGACTTTCTCGAAATTCTAGATTCCTAAGGTATCTAGAATACTTGCTTTGTCTTCAACTTACGTATTGTCTTCAACTTGCTATACCTTGCAAGTAATCTATACTTAATTTATGCATAGTGAGTTGAAGACATATTTATTAATATTCAGTAATTTTATACTTTTTAAACATTAGACACGTTTATATTTAAATTTTACTTATGAATCTCAAACTACAGGTAAAAGAAAGATTAGCCCTTTAAACACAAAATCAATAGAAAATTATGCATATAATTTTAACATATGCAATCATTTAAATGTTTTCCATTTAGTGCTTAAACAACGAAGCATCTTTCTTAAGACAATATATAACTTTTTTGAATTTGTTATATTTCCTTTCAATCATTTGCTTATAAATATTTATAGTAAAGAATAAAATAAGAATATTGAATGAAATTAATTATGAAATGTAAGGAAATCATATTTTTTCCAATTTCTTGAGACTGTTAAACATAACAGTCTTAAACTTATTTTGTATCTGAATAAATTTTAATAAATCATCTCAGATTCTCGTTTCGTTAAATATTAGCATGATTTATAATCATTCCATGTAATAGATTTTTTACGATAAAAAAATAAGATTTATGGATCTTTAGAATTGTATAATACAAAATTTGTTTATCAATCACAAAATGTCTTACAACGAACGCAGTTCTTATTTCCATGAATTTGTAGTTGAAACAAATTTGAAATACAAATTCAAGATAAAAAAAAATTTATTTCATTTGTCTAATTAAATTTATTTATCTTTCCTTCTCTTAGAGAGCGATGAAATACTGGCACAATTTAATTCTTTGAATACATCATTTATCTAAATAGAGTATTATTTCCAAATTAATTAAAATTTAAATTTGTAAATCTATTTAAATTCTGTCAATGAAAAAATTATTTTACAAATTTTATCCTTCTGAAACTCGTAATTCAGAGCAAAATAGTTTAATTAAAGCTCACCTGTTTCTGAATATTATTTTCAATTTAATGACATGTATATTTAAATATCACTTTATATTGAATTACAAAAGGGAAGAAAAAATTCTACAACTTTCTCAATTTCATCTCAGATCACTTTCCTCTTTCAAAATTGTTTCAATTCAAGCACAGAGAATTTATTTAATCCTTAAAAAGAAAAGACGGCTAAAATACCTAAGGTTAGGCTGTCAGGATCAGCAGTTGCAGCATAAAAAAGGAATCTGAAGGTTTTCGGATAAAAAAAGTTTTTGATGAAGTTCACCAATGGTCTTGTTTAAACGTTTTTTTATCGCTTCAACCCAGCTATCAATTTCAGGTGAATAGGAAATAGGGTAGTATTTTTTTCACTCTCAAACTTTGAGTGAAAGAATTTTCGATTCCCTAATGAATCTATTTTTCTTTGTTTTCGTTTGCGATAAACATAAATTTGTGAAAGATAATCGCAAAGAGTCCATAAAAAAGTTTCGCTACAAAATTCATTTTAAGAAAAGACCTAGATTGCGAAAGATAGATCGTAAGCAAACTATAATAATAAAATTAACTCTCTAACTTTGTAAAAATATTAAAGATGTTTATACATTTCTAAAATGTTTGCTATGAAAAATTTGAAAACTGCCAATTTAATAATATGCGTAGATTGGAAAGTTATAAGAGTAAAATAATAATGAAAAATGAAATTTCCTAAAAGTCTGCATGAACAATTTTAATGAACCATGCTATTTAACAAAAATAATAAAAAGTATCATATTAATAAAACATCATCTAATGAAACTAAACCTAACTAGTGAAACTATCTAACTAAAATATTTTACATTTTTCGTATGTTAGTGGAATTAAAAATACACTCCTGGTCACCTAAAATATAACTCCAAGAAAGATTACAAGAGCTGTCAAAGCCAAATTTATTAGAGCGATTACACACAATACAAAGGTGAAAATATAGCCTTCTGCGAGTTGAGAAAAGTGATAAATTCAGTTTTCAGTTTTGCCATTAATGTTGGAAATAACCGCTGCTACACGGCTCGGCACTAAATGTTAGAGACTTTTGATATCTTTCATGGATATGGCAGTCCATGTTGCTATAATACGTTGCAAAAATTTATTTGATGTAGCAGTGGATGATGTATGCTGAGACAGTCATCGTCTAGACGTATTCGTGGATAATATATCAGGGAAACAAGCTGCCCAAGGCAGGATTCCAATCTGGTGGACAAAGAAGGAGTTTTGAACAATGCATTCTATGTGTGGTCATTCATTGTCCTCTTCAAAAGCGGCCACAGAAAACTCTGAAGGTAAGTGTGGACAACAGGTTAAAAAATATCAGAGATATAGCCTTGGTTGGTCATTGTACTGGCAATGCGAACAAATGGAGTGTGCGGGAATGGAATCCAATACCATTATAAACCAAAATACAGGGTGCAGAGCTAGTATGGCGTTGCAAAAGGTAACAGTTAAATAACCTCTTCTCACTGCGTCTCCCGACTTAATCTGACCATCGTGGTATAAAAGCATGATTCGTCAGTATAGACAATGTTGTGCCATTTGGTTGTCCATGTCCGCCGTTCAATGCATCATTGTAGACGCAGACGCCTGTAGTTTTGAGACAAAAGGAATAGCAGTAATGGATGCACCGTCCAGCAATATGTCGAAGGGTACGTGAAGGCATCGATTATTATACAACAAACCCTATTTGTTGTGACAGGGTTCGATGTGGCAGAGAGATCCATCATTTCATGCGCATAATGTACCTTTCATTATATAGTGTGACAAGGTGTTTATAGTCGGTATTGTTGGCCGGTGATCCCCTTCTACGCCCATCAATTACAGATCTACATCACTGTTGTTTGATTACATTGGACACGAACACTGATCTCTCAGAAGGATAATCCGTATTCTGTATAAGCAACAAATTTTTCGCTGTCAAACTTTGAAACGTGCTCGAATGACGGTGATATATTTCTGGGAAGCATAGTCAAGCTGATCATTAGAGTAGCCTTGAGAAAAAGCAATTTCAGTACTTCAAAATGGTATACTGTTCCTCCTTTATAAAAGATGTTTTGTTAATGCTACCGGCGCTCATTATGAGTGCCTATGTCGAAATATTAATCATTTACATATATTATCTCGGCATTCTTACTATGAACATTTAACGTAATTTGAATGCTTTTTTCATGCTGATAGCATTTTGAGAGGCCAACAGTAAATTTTTGCTTAAAGAGATCCTTTTCTAACTTATAATAACTTATCCCGTCACCAAATATTTTAAACGGAATTGATAAAAAAAAATTACTCTAACGCTCGAATTTTATCTTGGATAGTGGATAGTTACCGTCTGATCTGCATTTGATTGTGATAATATTCATACAATAAAAAATGTGTTGGATGAAATTGGTGCAACTCTTACTTTGAAATAAAGTTTGTCAATTATTTGGTACACATATAATTTACTTCAAATAAGATAATTATTATAATATTCATTATATTTACATTAATTATCAAGTAAAAAAAAAGTTACCTTTCGATATGTTTAGTCAATAATAGAAATGCAACATGAAGATATGAGATGCCAATTATTTTAAATCATTAAAAAATTATTTTAAATCTCTTTGCCCAGTATTTATTTAAAAGTAATGCTCACAAGTCTCACGAAGAAATATTTTGAAATACTTTTGTTGAAGCATTAATATGAAAATTCTTATGTATTATTTAAATATTTTAGCTAAGTAGAGAAATCTTAATTAATATTAGACTTTAAATATATTTACAATTAGTTGCCCTCTGCCTATCTCTAATAATTAATTGAAATTTCAGTTACTCGATGACTTAATATTCGATTGAAAGTAAATAAATGAACTAAAAGGATCATATTTTCATTTTTGTTAAGTAAAAGCAGTTTTTTAAACCTTCATTTGCTTACTCGCAACTTAAATAAATCATTTTCTCTTTAAAATTGGTATGAATTCACTAGACTGTCAATTAATTTTGTATAACCTTTTTCATTCTCTAACATTTCTTCAGTTTACAATTTTTAATCTTTCATGGCATTTCCCTCTCTTCTTTTTTTTTTTTTTTTTTTTTTTTTTTTTTTTTTTTTTTTTTTTTTTTGTTTATTTTAAATGCGTGATATATTTATTATTATTTGACTAAGCTATAAATGCATTTACGAACTACAAATGAGCTTTTCATTCGTTGAATATGGATAAAATCACTTGCTTGAAAAAAATTATTTATTATTAAAAGGTCTCCCAATGTAATATTTTAAATCACCAGCAGCAATTTTTAATTGAAATATTATTGTTTTTCCTTTAGAAAAAAAACATTATTAAAATTTTGATATAAATAAGCTTACGAATCATTCTTAAGATTTCTCCTAATTATAGTATATTTTAACCATATCCTATTAAAAAGCAATATTAATCTCAAATAGTCATGAACTAGAATGGTCCAGAGGCTTGTAACAGGCATATTTGTTAATTCTTGAACATAATTTCGGGAACTTAAAATTTCTATTTCTAAAACAAGTGTGAATGTAGGCTATTCTAACAAATACAAACTGATAAATAAATTTATCAGCACTTGAAATAATCAGAAGAAATTTTTTTAAATTAATTATTAGCGCTTGATATTATTTACGAGGGTCGTTCAATAAGTAGATATAGAAAGTCCAAGTGATGGTGCTCGTAGCATCAAAAGTTGCTTGTGTATAGTAAGCATCATGAATCACTCGACAGCTGTCTAAGTCTCAGTTATTTCGATTCATTTTTACTGTCGATTGAAGCTTGTGTTTACTTTAAAAGAATAGAAGAAAGTTAATTTCTCTAGCAGGAACAAAGCGCTTATGTTCAAAAGAAATACAGGGCATATTAGAAAGTTGTTCTAGTATATACCAACCGATAACAAAACTTCTGCGATAAATTGATAAATAAGCGGCCGATAACTAGAATGAACGAAGAGCTTGAACAACAATAGCTTTTCATTCACTTTTCTTGCCTATTACATATAAATACAGTAAGGATTTGCAGCGATATTTGTTTTTTTCGTATATTTCAGAAAAATATATGCCTTAAGTTAAAGTGAACTTTGTCTTCCGCAAATTTAAGTTCATTTTAAAACTGGGTGATCTCCGCAGAAGATGAAATAGTTTTTCCTGGGCATCCTGTAGGACCATAACTGATTATGTAACCATTTTAATAACATGTGTAATTTTTATTAATGATAGAAAATTACTGAATTCTATTTTCTCCAAATATTATGCAAATAAATGATTTTTGAGTCTCTTTTAAAATTTGTAAAAATTAAAACCTTCTCAAAATGACCAACTCAAATGTCCGTAAGAAAATTTTTTAGCTGTTTTAGTTCAGTAAATCATAAGTTAACTTTATTTAAGAAATATTTATTCTGTATTTGTAAGTCAGAATAGGAAGTTATGAGTTTTTTGTTTTTTTTAAGGGAAAAACAAATGTTGAAAGGTAGTTTAAATTACTATGTAATTTAAACATATACTAGCATATTTTGGATAATACTGGAGCATTCTTCATTTATTTTTCCGAGTAAAAGAAACATAATTTTCGATACATGTGGCTCTGGGTTTTATTTACTCATTTTTTTTTTTAATTTTGAAAAACTAATCCTTTTTGATAAATAACTGATTGTCATAGATTAACTTCTAATTGAAATAAATAAGGTGATTAATTTATCTTTTTCTGAGGAAATTTTACAACATAGTTCTCTCAATTAGCAAAAAAATTAATAACATATTTGATGCAAAATTAGTAAAAATTAACTCATTTTGTTACAAGAACAAGCAACTGATTTTGTTGAGATTTAAAGAGTTTTTATGGGAACAGGATTTATATATTTAATAAAAAATCGTATGGTGTATTTCTTTATCTTGCTAAAACAAATAAATTTCATTCTAAACACATCATATCTTATCTAAAACCAATTAAGTCCTTAGATTAAACTGGAGCTATTTTATGTTAATTACTTTTCTTTTCTTTTTTTTTTTTTTTTTTTTTTTTCCTTTTTTTCAAAGGCGTATCTTGAATAAGAAATTTTTATCGGTGATTCCTTGAGATAAAAGTTTTTCAGAATACGAAAAATTGGATGGGATGAACAAAGTATTACCGGAAATTTCCCTCCCGTTTAAAAACCTTTTTTGAGAAAATACATATCAGATAAGCTTTTTTTTATCAGTTGAATACCATAACTTGATAACAAAAAAGGTTTTAGGCAATAACTATGCGAAAATAAAGTTCTTAGCTACATTTTCCAAAATATATTTATGAAAGGA
>BMAW01096529.1:44548-61825 GCA_019974015.1 Nephila pilipes
TTTTTTTTTTTTTTTTTTTTTTTTTTTTTTTTTTTTTTTTTTTTTTCCTTTTTTTCAAAGGCTTATCTTGAATAAGAAATTTTTATCGGTGATTCCTTGAGATAAAAGCTTTTCAGAATACAAAAAATTGGATGGGATGAACAAAGTATTACCGGAAATTTCCCTCCCGTTTAAAAACCTTTTTTGAGAAAATACATATCAGATAAGCTTTTTTTTATCAGTTGAATACCATAACTTGATAACAAAAAAGGTTTTAGGCAATAACTATGCGAAAAATAAAGTTCTTAGCTACATTTTCCAAAATATATTTATGAAAGGATTTCCTTTTTTTTTTCAAAAAATTTAACTTTTTTTAATATTTGGTAGAATTTGAAAATACCATCCTCATTCTTTTTATTATTCGACATTTTTCATATTAAAAATTCCGTAATAAAACAATGAACGATAAACTTAACTGTAATTTTAACTCACATAAAAAGAACTTTATTTATATAATGAATTTTAAGAAATGTTTAATTCCTTTTTTCCTCTGTTAATTAAGTCAAGATATTCTCTTTTCTTTTTAAATGGATCATGTTTTATTTAATGTTATAAAATGTGAGAATATCTTCGTAGAAGTGTCATTACCTTACCGTAACGGTTAGCTCAATCGAATGATTTATACTCAGTTTAAGATTATCAGTTGTAATGTTTAGATTAATTCCGAATATTTTAAAATCAACTAAATTTTGCTTTCAGATCTCTGAGAAATATGATATATATATATTTAAACTAATATATACAAAATGTAAGGGAAAGAATTACGAGAATTTATGAAGCCATTGTAATTTAATTCTAATAAAATTAATTCAGCAAAAGTTGAACTTGATAAAATTGAATCTCCTTATATCTTAACTGAAATTTATATCGATCATAATTATCTTCCATATTCCCTGAATTACGTACACTTTGCTTAAAAAGATAGGTTTTAGAATAAAGAACTCTACATAGACTACATTTTTGCAAGTTCAAAAAATAACTATATTTTTAACTACAACCCAGTTCATAATATAGTTCTTTTCTTGTATTTCTTTTTTAGTAATTTAATTTAAGAACTGCCACTGAAAAAACAGTATCTATATCCTTCTTGTAAATTTAATTTATCACAGACAGAGAAATTTAATAATTTATTTATTCACGTTCGTAAAAATTGCAACAATATAGGAGACTCATTAGAATTAAATGGAAACTGCTTGTATTGATGCAAATAAAAGATTAAATTTACAAAAGAAAAAAAAACAATACTGCATGCCAAAATTAATATTTCTTGAATTGCAATAAATACCTTTATACCACGGACATCGAAGAATACAGATTTTGAACAGAACCCGAGGAATAGCAATCCAGATTGCTTCTATTTCACATCAAAATTCGAATGTATCAATCACACGAAAAACATCACGAACTAAACGTGATTGAGGAAACCATCAACGTATTCAAGTAGCTAAATATACGATGAATTTGCATGTTAAGGAAGTCGAGCTGCCTCCACTGACCTGAAAGGAAGGTTTGGACATTACTATCAATATGTGGATTAGCATTTTGAAGCTCAAGTATGTATTGAAGGAAGAGAACAACTTCGGATCCCTGAATTTCTGTGGTCTATGCCTGTCGATACTACCCATAGTCATTATTAGCAGTTGATATAATCCGTGATACTCAAAAGACGCTCCTACAATGGCGCTTGGCAATCGTCCAGTATAACATTGGGAAAAACCTTCCAGAATGTGTTCTCTGGTATAGCGTGTAATACTTTTGAGACCACTGCTGTACTCCCAAATTAAAGCGGAATTTGTCGGAAAATACGACGTGTTGCAAATTTGCATGCCAGAGTCTATGTAGATGACTCCATTGAAACCGCATTTTCGTGAGAGGAATCCTATACAATGGAGCATTTTCACACAGTCTAGGGTGCAGCAGATGTCAATGAATTATTGGAGCAGATAATGACACTCCTGTAGCAGTACTCCACTGTTATACCAACTGTCGAGAAAACGCTGAATTGCCCATCACTGCCACATGGATCGGGGTTCTGTTCCCCATGATTAATTATCTTTTAGTAGTCAGCTGCAGATTTTAGACCCATCTAGCTCTCTTGAGCCCACTGTGTCTACACTCGTTTCTCTATCACAGCACCACACTTCATACAAGTTGAGGTAGCAAGATACCCTACTCAAAAGTGTTCCCAGTTTAAGCTCAATTACTTGCTCATGAAACGATACCTCTTCTCTTAATTTAATTGTTTTTGCTCTGGAATTTTGAGATTAACAGCATTCATAATTAATAAACTAGGCCAAATGATCTGATCATATAGAGGACAGAGGAGCATACGATCATACATGAGAATAGATTAAAAAAAAAAAGAATTAGAACAATAACTCAAAAAGGTTATCAGTTGGTGCGTTCCTTTAGTTTATTGAATAAACGTGATTAAATTTCATAATTACATACCAGAAGGGAGATGACAGTAGCACCTTACGTATTAGTTTTATTCGTGTACACGACATAATGAAATTAGTGTTTGTTGGTGACTCACGAGTGTGATGTGTCTCTGGGAATATGCGTGTGAGAGTTTGAGTGTCTTAGAACCTTGATCAGCCTCTTATTTTAGTGTGATGCCAAGAGGGATGCTGGGTAGCCATAAACAGAGAGAAAACATCTTGTCCTCCTAAAAAAGCTATCCATACTTCTGAGCACTAAGCGTGCAAGGACTCTCTTTTTCATGAGTAAATTCAGAATCGAAGAGGGATCGTTCCAAATTTAAACTTCTTTGTTTCATGATCGTGGGAACCACGTATCACTTATATGACATTTTGTGTAGTCGTCGAAGTATCGTGGGATTTTTTTGAAACGCTTATCATAAGTAAATTATCAGACTATTTACTGCATCCCGCTACTGCTCTCTGTTTAAATGACAAAATCATAGGTTTTAGGGTGCTACTCAGTTCAAGCTTGAAAAATTACACACAAATTCCAATCATTTGAATAGAGCACTATAATTTACTGTAAATTTCAACTAACTTGCATGATTGCTTCATGGCGTTGTAGTTTTTATAACCAGGAGTGTAGTAAATGAAGAATAATCATGAAAAGTGTAAAGAATCAAAATAATACAAAGAAAGTGCATTATTTTATACAGAAGGACTAACTGTCTAGCTTCTGAATATTTTTTAAGGAAAACAAATTTGAAAGGATTTGCTCAATGATTTTTTTAAATGTAAATTATCACTGTACGATAAATATTCTAAATGTTGAACACTGTTGTGAAACTTTTAATGAACAGACTTTGAGTTATTATTTGAAACGTATCTATTCAAACAAAGAGCTGTGGACTGTATACTAAAAATGAATATTTATTTGAGCTACGATTGGTACGCTGTGCTCCTTGGCTGACGTTTACATGAATATTGACACAAATTGTAAACAAAAATATGACTACTAACGCCATCTGCACATTCGGGTCGTAACAGTCCCCGCCATTGAAATGAAATTTCAATACAAATGCATAACACACATAATATAATTACAATACTTAAATACAAAATACACAATACATTACACAATACTTAAATATTATTAAAGTTGAGTTATACACAAACAATATTTACAGATTACAAAATATTATACAGGTAATATGCAAAGGTTTCTAATTGTTCTCTTCAATATGTTTCTGTTTGGTATATGCAGGTTCACAACTCGGACCTTACCATCGGTGCCAGGAAACCTTTCTGTTATTCTACCCGTACTCCATTTCGTACTGGGAAGATTCTCATCTTTTATTAATACTAAGGATCCGACAGAAACATTATTTTTTGTTAAATTTCCGCTTGTGTCGTTCTTGCAAATTATTTAGGTAATCACGCTTACAAAGTTTATAAATGTGTTGAGTAAAATTTTTTACTCTTTCCCATCTCGACAACCTATTCTTGTTTATATTAGTTACTTGTGTTTCAACTATGGATGTTAGGGGTCTACCAACTAAGAAGTGTAGGGGTCAGAGTTTCGAAATCATCGAAATTTGATGTCAAAGGAGTGAGTGGTCGGGAATTTATCACTGCCTCAATTTCACAAAGTATGGTAATGAATTCTTCGAGAGTTAAATGTGCGTTCCCTACAACTCTTTTTAAGTGGAATTTAAAAGATTTTACCCCTGCTTCCCATAGTCCTCCACAATTTTGGGACCTCGGTGGGATAAAGTTCCACTCTATGGATTCACTAGTCAAAAAATCAGCTAATGTTTGATCAGGCGATTTAACTATTTTGAACAATTTTTTAATTTCGGCGTTTGCACCAACAAAGGTTTTACCGTTGTCAGTAACGATTTTTGTGCACTTCCCTCTCCTATCAAAAAAACGTTTCTAACTTGCTATGAATGCTTAGGATGTGAGATCAGTTACAAAATCTAAATGTATAGCCTTTGTGCATAAACATACATATATTACCACATAAATTTTATTTAATACTCCTTTTCTTTGATTTTTAAACTATATATGGAATAAACTTTATAAGGCCTGCAAAATCAATGCCTGTGACATTAAAAGTGTTGTTTAGAGTTACACGATCTCTTGGTAGATTAGCCATAATTTGATTTGATGTGGTAGCCTTATTTTTGAAGCAAATTACACATTAATGAATAGTTCTATGACAATTATTTTTACCATTGATTGCCCAGAATTTCTGACGAACAAGATATAAAAGGGAGTGGGGTACTGCATTCAAATATTTTTTATAATAATAACACAATATAATGTCAGTTAAAATATGTTTACTCGATAAAATCATTGGGAATTTAGCCTTCTCATTCAAATTTGAATTTGCAAGTCTGCCTTCAACTCTAATAATGTTACTCTCATCAAGAAAGACATTAAGTGAAGTTAACTTGCTTCTTATAGGAATAGGCTCACCTGCCAACAATTTACACATTTCTTCAGGGAACTCTTTTTCATGTAAGGAGTGGATCAGCCAATTATCAGCATAACTTACCTCTTGTGAAGTAAGAGGTCCTTTTATCTTTGCATTTCTAGTTCTGCAGTTATGTATGAACCTGTAAAGAACTCTTATAACTCGAAATAATTTTACATAACTGTTTGATATATTAATTATGTTCTCAAAGAAATCATTTTGAGTAATTATCACTGTCAGGGAAATGTCAATTTCTGGATTTGAGTTCTTTTTCATTTCTGTTGAATACAATCTTTCTGGGATCGTTTCATCTAGTCCATTGGTCAGGAAGTTGGTTTGACTCAGAAACGATGGTCCATTCCACCACTTGGAAATGGTTGAAAGAGCTTCGACACTGATTCCTCTTGTAAGGAGATCTGATGGGTTGTCCTGGCCTTAACAGTGGAACCACGAATTCGGATCATTTAGGGATTGGATTTCCCTAACTCTATTTGCCACAAAGGGTTTCCATTTATGGCAGAGACCTTTGATCCAATATAAAGTGATCTGAGAGTCCGTCCAGAAAAAGACTGAAGTTGGACATTTTCGATCTATTATTTTCTTAACTTCCTTTGTTAAGCGTGCAGCAAGTAGAGCAACCATCAGTTCTAATCTGGGCAGGGATAATTTTTTCAGAGGTGCAACATGGCTTTTAGATGTTACGAGATCAACGCTAATTCTATCCTTGTTCTTAACTCTCAAAAAGGTGGAGGCTCCGTATGCTCTTTGGCTAGCTTCGGAGGAGGTATGGATTTGGACTTCACTAGAATCTCTAGCACTGGAATCGAGGATCATTCGTGGAATTTTTAGTTCTGATAAAACAGAAAGTTCTTACCACCATTATGACCATGTTGAATAAATATCTGGTGGTAGCTCATCCTATCAGGCTAATTTTCTGAGCCAAAGTTCTTGTAATAAGCATTTGAGCCTGTGTAAGGTGATAAAAATCCAACTGGATCGTATATTTTACCAGCTTACTGTAGTATAACTCTTTTTGTGATAGGTTTTGATGTATCCAATTCTAGCAGTCCTTTCACATCAGTTGTGAAATAGTCGTGGATGACATTCCATGATATCCCTAAAACCTTTGACAATTGGACTCGAGAATTGTTTTCCGAGTGATGAGCATGTGTCTCAAGGCCTTCGTATACCCATGTTTTCATTAAGGTTTGAACATTTGAATTCCATTTGTGTAATTTCATGCTAGCATGTTTCATGATTGTATCAGCATCCTTTGTTATTTTTAAAGCTTGGGTGATGTCATCAGCACCACTAATTATATCATCAACGTAGAGACAAGGGCCAAGCATTTCAGTTGCTGGATGCTGTTCACGGTACTTCTCAATGTGAAGCTTAATTGTTGCGGAGAGTAAGAAAGGACTCACGTTTACTCCAAACATCACACATTTAAATCTATAAACTTGAAACTTGTAGGGCTCAATTTGATTAGAACTAAGTTCTGGAAACAGAAATTTAACTGCATCTCTGTCCTTGTCACGCAATGAAATTTATAAGAATGCACGTTCTATATCAGCGATAATAGCAATCGTGTTCAAGCGAAAAGAAATGACCAGATGGAATGTGTTTGGATTGAAATTCACACCCGACCATAAACAGTCATTAAGAGCTAATTGTCCACCTTCATAGGAAATTGCATCGAAAACAATACGCATCTTAGGCTTTCTTGACGAAAGACCACTTGGTGCGTTAAACAGAACACTGCTCTATCAGTTGGCTTTTCAGTTTGCAGAATCTTTTCGATTATTCCTTGCGACTCATACTCTTTCAAAATTTCAGAATATTGAGTAAACAGAGTTGAATCTTCTTGTTGTTGTCTTGAAACGAATGAATCTTCTTGTTAAAGATTTCGCACGCTTTTCTGCTATGAAAAAAATTGTCTTTTAATTCTTGTTTATCCTTTTTCCAAGGAAAACCAACTTCATAATGGCCACTATTGAAACGTACAGAAGTTTTAAGATATTGCATGGCTTGGTCATCTTTATCACAGTTCGGTTCGTCTTTAATGCCTAATTATTCTAGTTCCCAAAATTTTGTTAAACTGCTATCAACCTGATCTTGGATCAAATTGCAATAATAATGGTTTAATTGTTCTTTTTGAATAGAACCTGTCACAATAAAACTGAACACAGAGTCTTGCAATATTATTGAATTATCATATAATTTTATTTGTTTACTTTTTAGTAATTCATAAATATTTCCATATATTCATATAAACAAGTATTGTCATCATTATATATTCATATAAACAAGTGTTATCATCAATGAGTGTTGCAAACTGAGATTTAAATTGTGACCAATCAACATACTGTCCCGAAAATTCAGGCAAATTAATAGATGGCAGTTTTACGTTACAGTTAGCAAAATCATTGCTTACATATAATCGAGAGGTATTCAAATTAGAAGATTCAAGTAAAGTATTGAGACTCACCTCTAAATTATTTGCGTCTTCCTCCCCTTTTATCCAAACTTCTTTCAAAATCAGGGAGTTCTTCATCCGAAAGTATATTGTAATTTTCGTTTCGTAAAACGTCGACTTTCGCTTTTACCTGGGAAAGCGACACTAATTTATTTTATAGTTCCGCTTGATTCAATGGAGAATCCGCGCTTTTTAAAGAGTTTTTAATCCGAGTAATTTGACCGAGCAAATATGCTTTTTTCTTCTCAACACGGAGAGCTCGGATAGTTCTTTTGGAACCATGTTATCAATATTCGGTTCTGGGGCTCGTGAGACCACAAATGTAGTGAAAGGTTTAATGAATAGACTTTGAGTTATTTGAAACTTATCTATTCAAACAAAGAGCTGTGGACTGTATACTAAAAATGAATATTTATTTGAGCGACGGTTGGTACGCTGTGCTCCTTGGCTGACGTCTACAGGAACAATGACACAAATTGTAAACAAAAATATGACTACTAGCGCTATCTGCACACGCGGGTCGTAACAAACACATTATTCAAAAATTATCTTATTAATGGTACATTTCTATTAATTTATTATAACTTTGCATAAAGATGAGTTGACTTGAAAGATTGAATTAACTGGTTTATGTTACAAAAGTAAATAAACTATTTATTTCCAAATTTCCATATTTCTTTCCGAAGTATCATAAGGAATTATTTTCAACAAAAAAACATAAATTAGTTTACAGTAAAGTAACAGAAAAAAATTAGGGATTTTTTTTGTTTGGTTCTAACTTATTTATTTAAAGGCTATTGGATATTGAAGTAAATTCCACCTTCATAGGGAGAAAAAAGGCCTTCCCAGTAAACTTAAAAACATTCTGGCAAACACAAGTATATGAATTATTAATAGGAAGCATTGTAACGTTACCATTAGAATTTGTGTTTAACCACAAGATCTGCACCTGAGGTGAGACATTTTGAATGAATGTTAGAATCGTTTTTCATGAGAAGTTTTTTATATTTTTTACTCAGCATTCTCTGATACTTAATATTTAAAGCTTAACAACATGATAAATTTTAGAGAAGGAAACAATCTTTGCAAATGTTTATAATTCATAAATAGCTTTCACACTCAAAACCATAAAGGCTAGAAAATTTAGAATAAGTAATTACTAAATAGCCTCTTGTTTACAAATATATAGATTATATGTTTTCACTTTCTCTCTTAAAGATTTTCTTTTTTACTAGAGAATTAATACGTCAGAGAAACGATTTTTTTTTTTTTTTTTTTTTTTTTTTTTTTCTTTTTATATAACTCATACTTTTCTTTCCTTTTTCATAACGTAATTGATAATGAAGTTAATTATGATTAGTGAGAATAAACTTCGGGGTGATACATTTGTAATTTGCATACAGATTACGACATTTTTTATGCATTTTATAAGCATTGTTGAATTATAGTTATGTATATATAGATAGATAAAAAAATTATTAAGATTTGGTTAGATACATACTTTATTTTCCCTTATTAATATTTTCCTTATAAAGTTGATTCCTTATAGTTGTATTAAAAATAAATAATATGAACTCGTTGGTTTTAACTCAGCAACAACGGCAACTTAAAATAAACGTCTTTCTCTGTTCCGACTAAGAATTAATCGTTACTTTAAGTTTAAATAATTCAATTCTTTACCTCTATTGGAACAATCTACTCGGAGAAAGACAAATGATTAAAGGCATTGTTGAAGTGATCGATTCATTCTTCAATGGTTAAAGTAACTTTTTAATAATGAAATAGCTATCAATGAATTTAATCATGTGAAAGTGGAATGAAAGATATATTCAACTATTCATTCCCAACTGAATACACTTAATAATCTAATTTAATCATTATTTTATATTTTATTAACACCTTATTATGGAAACTTTTATTATTAATATTTGATTAAAATAACCTTGATCTAACGATTAATGTCACAAAAGACTTGAAATATGATTTCTTGTCAGATTGGATCTAAAGCTATTTTATTTTTTGATTTGTTAGAAAATGATTAAAGCTTTTGTGTAAATTAACTTTATTCAACCTTTATATTCATAATAAAATTATCGATTACTTTTTCTTTATTTTTTTTCCTTAATGCTGAAATTGGCAATATAGTATAGTTTTCCAGTTCTCTTTAAGATACAAATTCCTTCCAATATCAAGTCTGGGAATTCTTGTACACATAAATATGATGCATAATACATGAACTGTGTGCCTGTTATATATACATTATACGAAAGTGTCATATTTTTCAGAGTTTATTAGTAAAGTGAATGTACTCACGATAAATGTGTAACGGCTCTCCCTCGCATTTTCTTTTAACAAATCTTTGAGCTATTTCATTATGTCCTTCAAATGGAAAAACTCGCCTTGTGAAGGAACCGGGATTTATTTAAATTAGCATTACTATATAAGAAGTGTCATGAACAGGAAATTATCAAATAGAGAGATAAAATGTGTGAGAGTGATAAGAGGAGATAGAGGGAAGTAGCGACGTTGATCAGCATACGATATTGGTGCAAGAAAGTGCAAAGGGACCTTCTAAGAATTTATCCCCGATTCGGATTTAGTCACCTAAACCGTAAAAGAATCTAGAAGTATATAAGGAATTGGATCCAGTTTTTCTGTTATTAAGTGAAATTTTCAATTCTGATCTTCGATTGAGAATTTTAATAGACCTTATTTGTTTCGATATTAGTTTTACAGAGCCTATACTAAATCTCAATAAAGAGACTGAACAATTTGGAATTGATCTTTTTTTTAGTGATTATGTCTCTTAATGCATGCATAGGTAGGAGAGACTTAGGCGACGGCGACAAATACAATCACCAAATGTTCCTAAATCATAAAACTTGGCGACAGATCAGGAAGTTTCTGAAACGAATTTCGGAAGCAAATAAATGCGAGTGAATTTGGGCATCCGTGAGTTTTGTAGTTAGTGTATGTACCTCTAGCGATACTGATTACGGATTTTGCATTGCTGCATTCGATGATCGTGTGTACTTTGAATTGCTGCTATTGCAGATTTATATTAAGAGTTTGTTAATTTTCTTCTGTAAAAAAAATATATAGTGTTTTTATTAGTGAGTATCAGAATAAAATTTCCGTTTATTCTGAAAAAACTTGTTTCCTAATTGCTAGAAATACAAACACACACGTGTGTGTGTATATGTGTTTGCGTAATGCAATGCCTGATTCTATTTGAATTAAATACTGCCAAAGACATAACAACAAAGTTACTAAGCATTTTTTTGTTATTTATTAGTAGTTTCTTGATACAGCAATCAAAAGAGCACAAACATTTGGTGAAATGAGACTTTACAAATAGAGCACAGAGTGGCGAGAATATCAGAGCAAGCAGCAAGACAGAAAAAAATAAAATCGTGTGGTTTTATACTGCCAAAAACATAATTTATTGGTACAATATTCTAAAGTTTTTCAAAGAAGCTGGCGAAGATTACCCGTTTTCAGCGACTTGAACGTTATGGTCGGAGTAGGAAAGAGAATTTCTGTTCTTTTGGATGAAGGTTTTGGCCTGTCCTTGTTTATTCTGAAAGAAATGTTTTTAACATGTTCTTTGGTCCTCTCGTTCATTAGATTCCTCCAACAAAATCTGAAAGTAATTCTAATGAATTTAACACTATATTTCTACTACATATTATTAATCGATTGGATTTTAGAAAAAAAAATCAGATATTTTCTTAAATTAATATTAAAAAAAATATTGTTTTCAAATTTTATTAGCAAATAGTAAAAATTAAAGAGTTATATTATGCGCATCATATAAATGCTTTGTCAATTTTCCAATACGATTACTTGTTATACATTTACATATCCAAAATAATTAAACAAATTTAATGAAAATGCTGTTGAAAAATTTCATATTGTTTTTATAGCATAAAGTGTATAGGGAATTTTTGACAGAATCATGTACTATTCTTATGGGGAAAAACTATTAATAAATTATACATTATAATCATAAATTAATATGCAATACGTGTATAAGATATTATTCTCTTGCTTATAAGACACAAAAATAATACATAAATAATTTTTGTTTTATTTTTCTGTGCTCTCAAACATTAATTACTATGCACATAAACTTATTTAATTATTTTCGACGTTTCTTAGTAAAATGAACAAATATTAATAAAGGTACACGGGAAATTTAATAAATATTTAAACATATTCTGTTCTTATTTTCTTTCCTAATAAGCCATAATAAGAACTAAAAATGGAGAAAGTTTTCATGAAACATTCTTAGATTTGTTCAAAGTCAAATTAGTAGTAATACGAAAATTTCATTATTATCTTTAACATACTGTAGGAAAACATCTTCGAGTAATTAGTCTTACATTATAACCCCTAAAGTATATGTTTATAATCGAAAATATCCTTTGGGAGAATTAGAAATGCATAAGCAGACTTTTCATGCATTATTATGTATATCAAATAAATAGTTACTCTTTTATTTCGCTTCATAATTAATACCTAATAAAAAAAACGAACATTTTATAATTGGTTCATAAATTTAAAAATAACGATATAAATCAGATTTAAAATAAACAAAAATACAATTGAAGGAAAAACAATTCACTATTGATTCCATTTTGGATGTGGAAATCAATTGTGAAACGTACATGAATAATTACGAAACCATCCAAAATTAATAAAGACGATTCCGAACTGGAAGAGTCTTTCTAGTTCGGAATCGTCTTTCTTAATCGATTTCCGTTTCTCTACCGAAATTCGAAGACATGCTTGCGAAATAGCTAATGATAGGAATTTTTTCTCATCCACTCGTTCTTTTGATTCCCACCTAGCTCGCCTCTTCTTCATCCTTATTTTGAGTACGACGATTTTGGAACCGTTTTCCTACAAGCTATTCAAATTTGAATTCATTTGGTTTGTTAGTTCTGATTACATTTTCTTCTCGCTGCGGTGAATATTATAGGAGGCTCGTACATGCGCTCGTCGGTTCATGGCCCTATGTGGAGACGGATAGTGGTGCAAACGTTTGTTTACGAAAGAGACAATCCGTGTCGGGTTAAGAAGTGCCAGCAATATCTTTGGGCATCTCCCCCGTAAACGTCACCTACCGTAGCACGTCGTATTTCAGAAGGTTATACACTGAAGTAGGCAGAGAGGAGGAAATGACTGAATAATTCCGAACAGCAAAAAACAGGTTTCATGTAGATTGCTAACTCAGATGTTCTAGCTCTTTCAGTCAAACTGGTTCAAAAGAACAGATCGTTCTTTAGATCCTCGACCTTAAGTAAAAGTAATTCCTTCGCGAGAATATTGGTTGGAATAAGTATAGATTAGCATTAAAAGTACTAAGAATAAAAAATGACGGTGATAGAACAGATTCATCATAATTTTCCCCTCTACAAGTATACATTTTTAAAGCCCCCATCCCTTAAATTAGATCCCAATTACAAAACGCAATGGCTCTATAGGATGAAAATTGTTTTGATAAACATCAATTTAAAATTGGCTATAATCGGTGATCAATTTAAAAGGCTTGCTTTCATGTTTACAAGCAATTTGACAGTGAATTCGATAAAAGTGTTACAATATATTTAAGGTTACAAAAAATTCAGTAAAACATTATTGTTTAGAGTTATTTTGATGTAATGTTTAAAACAATTCCACGTAATAGTTATATACAAAAAATATATAGCAAAAACATTAGCAATAATATGTGCTGAGCAAGCATAATATAACAGTGACATTTGTATAGTCGCTGTACTTTTACAGTAGATTTTTGACAAATTATTACAAATATAAAATGCACAAATATAAAAAGATTATTTACACAAAATACACCGTAATTATTTACTCCAAAATGATCATTTAAGCTTTCATTTTATTCTCTTAAAGTCCATAAAATTCAAGGGAATAGATTGATATATAATTTTACAATAATAAATGAATAATAATAGTATAATGGTGTGTGAATCACATTACATTGAAAATTTAATGTTGCATGAGCCACAGAAAATTGAAAATATATTGGTGCGTGAACCACAGTTAATTGAAATTATGGTGATGCATGAGCCTCATTTAATGTAAAGTATAATATTTAATACGAAATAAAATGGTCCATAAATCACATTAAACTGAAAGTATAGTGGTACGAGAAGATCCACATTGAATTTAAAATAGTGGTGCAGGAATCACAAAAAATTAAAAATACAAGGCTGCATGAACCATATTTAAATGGAATTTCACTCAAACAAAATCAAGGATCAAAATTTAAGGTTTGGATCAACGTGTTCAAGGGCGGGTGTAAACCATAATCGAAAGGAAATTCTTAAGATACTGGTTCTTAAGCTTGGAAACACTGTTTGCGAATTCAAATTTCAACATCAACAACTTCTTTAAACGATTTGCACTAAGCCATTTTGTTTTTATTCGGAACCATCCTGATAAGAGGCTGACGTTAAAGATGTGGAAGTCACTTTAATAATTTCAGATTATGTCCGAATGCTTAAAGATCAATAGCCACGTGATAACAAATAATTATTTATTAAAATCATTAAAAGAAGTTAAAATTAACAAATAAATATCAGCTTACCATTTAAATTCTAAAAGATAGAAGTGAAAACCGGCGTCAGAAACGCAAGTTGAACTATTTCACAAATGTAAAGTTCTTCGTTAAATAACTGTAGCAGAAAGATTTTGTTTCATATCGGCTTACTTCTTTACTATTATTAGTTCATATTCCGAAGGTTTTCTTCTTTACAACTGCCGGCTCAAATTATTAGCGGTTCTATCCCTTATTCTCAAATCCTTTCATTCTAACACAGTTCTGTGTTAGAATGAAAGGATGGTTCGACATCACAGTATTCTCCCTTGAAACCGAAGGTCCAGCTTAAAGTAATCGAAGGATCAAGCAAGAATCCAATACAATCCAACCAGAGCGATCCAACTCTAATCACTACATAAAGTACAGGGTGGGAGTGGAGAACCCAGCACAAGGCCTCAGAGAAGTCTGAATACCTCAAGGCAATGGAAAAAATGAGATACGCTGCGCTGAGAACGATAAATGTGGGATTTGAGAGGACAGTATAAAGCTACAGAGAACTCTGGTAGTTACACTGAGGCATCTACAGGTTACTGAGACATCTACAGGTTAAGATGTCTGAAAATATATTAGGCTGAATCCAGTTTGTCCCAGTCGTCGATGGACAAGTCCAGCAGATAATTCAGGATCTGCAAGACAATAGTTGCCGTCGGACAGTAGTTAAACCACACAAGAAGATGTTGGTCCAGTTACTGATTAGAGATTAGATAGTGATGATAATAAAATATAATAATCTTCTCCAAAGATTAACAAAATCAGTATCCAAGTTAAAAAATTATCAAAGGAATGCCAGCTGAATATATATACAGGGTGCTTCAAAAAAATGTATACACACTTTAAACTATTGTAGTTTTCCCGCTCTACAAGGCTAATGTTATATTTCTTCGCCAGGTGCCAGCATAATCGTCCCTCTATGTTATATTATCAGTTGGAATTTGTAATATCAACATGGGGGACGTACGTTTGAGTTTTGAAGAACGTAAGCAGGTTATTAAGTGGTACTGGAAGTTTGAGAATGTAAATGAAGTTCAAAGACAGTGGAGAAGGGAGTATGATACAGAACCACCTTCAAGATTAACAATTACACGCATACGAGACAAATTCGAAGTTCATGGAACAGTGTGTGATGTGCATAAAGGTCATTCAGGTCGGCCTCGAACAGCTACAAGTGATGAGTCATCAACGGCAGTCTTAAAACTGTTTCAACGCTCTCCTAACAAATCTTCAAGGCAAGGGGCACGTGAAAGTGATGTAAGTACTAGCAGCGTGCTACGCATTCTGAAGAGAGGCAAGTATCGTGTTTACATTCCAAGGCTGGTGCAACAGCTAAATGACGACGATCCAGAATCTGTGGTGACTCGTACTCAGAATTGTATTGATGCTGCAGGTCACCAATTTGAACAGTATTAACATTTGTTATTTATGTTTCAATTACATTGGACTTTCAGCTTTCTATTTTCCTGAAATTTAACTTTGTAGAACGGTAAATAAATTTTCTATGGAAGTTCAAAGTGTGTATACATTTTTTTGAAGCACCCGAGCATATGTATGATTCCAAGAACTAAACGAATTTGTTTTTATTAACACAGATGTTCAATTATATCTATCATGGATTTTACATCAAAGCTAGCACCTCAAAGTGACAGGATTGCTGTACTACCTCCACTCGTTAAAATATCCTTTAATGATGAATAGTGCATGAGATCGCGTAGTCTTGAAAGTGAAAGATACGTAGATTACACTTCATCAGAAAATCAGCCTTATGTAATTTCGAAAACAGAGTTTATTGACCTTGATGATTTAAGATTAAATAAGAATAAAATTGAAATACCTTGATTAATACTTCAGGAGAAGTATGTGCTAGATATAGTTAGTTTTTCTGAAAAAAAAAAAGTGAAATATTCTTTTGAAATGACATTCCAAGCCTCTCGATATTTTCAAATCTGCATCATAAATCTGAAGAAAGAAGATTATTTATAAATTCTTCCAAGGAAAACTTAACAGCATTACTCCTTCACAATAGAAATAAACATAACTAGCCCCATACATGAAATAAGTGCTACAGTTGTTTTGTTATGGATAAGAATGGAATCGTACGAGGCGTCTTGACCACTTTTGAGGCATCAAGAGAGAAGTCACTGAAGAACATTATATAACAGAACGGGTACTTTTGTTCTTAAATTTTTCTGCGAAAAATACGTAAATGAAAAAGATGTGCCACAAAAGTAAGTTCAATGACCTCGCGCCGCCGTAGCAAGTTGCTAGCAATGCGCGCGCAATGATGGGAAAGGTGGAGGTGGTTTCAGGTAGCCAATGATACCCGCTTTAGTTACCTGTATGCTGTTCTACAGCGTCGTTGCTAGTTGAAACCGTTGTCTTAGTGACTCGTCGGAATATCAAAATGCCATGTTTCGAGGACCAGTTGTTACGAGATAAGATTTTGTGTTGCGCTCAAGAATACGGGTATTGAGACCGTTGCCATACTACGGGAAACTTATATGTAAACTTATATGCTGGCACAAGATATTCCGGGATGATAGAATGAATGCCGAGGACGAAGACTACTCTGGACGCCCATTAGCGTTACATTTCGATCAAAATGTAAAGAAAGCGAGTGACATGTTGAGCTCTGATCGACGCCTGAATGTTAGAATCCTGGAAGATGAGAGTAATATCCGTAAAAGTACTGAGCAACGTATTGATACCGAAAATTGCATAAACATGCCGAATATCTGCCCGAAGTTTTCCCCAAGGTGGTTTTCGATGTACAGAAGGCTGCAAGTGCATCATTTTCACGTGACCTCTTGCAGCAGTGGTAAAGTGATCCGCATTTTTGGATAATGGGATTATGGGTGACGAAACATGGGTTTTTTAGTATGTCACGCTGTCAAAAACACAAACGCCAGCTTTTTCATTCCAAAAAAAGTGAGAATGAGCAAATTCTGTGTGTAGGTCATGCTCATATTTTTTTCGGTAAAAAAGGCATTACTAACTCAAAATTTGTGACACGAGGACAAACAGTGAACACTCATTTTCACTTGGACTTTTTGAAAATGATCCAAAGCAGAGTGAAAAGCGTCAGGAAGGAGATCGCCAATCCTTGGAGTCTTCATTATGACAACACGCCGTTGCACGTCTACTTCATTGTCACGAAGTACTTAGCTAATCATAGTGTGGCAACACTGCCCCAGCCTCCGTACAACCCCTACTTGGCACCAGCTGACTACTTCTTGTTCCCAAG
>BMAW01096529.1:76825-134650 GCA_019974015.1 Nephila pilipes
AAAAAAATAAATTATTTAAATAAGAAAAACGAAAAGGAATACTAAACATCTACTAAATAAATAATTAATTTTGGATAAACAGTAAAATATGTCAGTAAACAATTTATTCGATCAAATGCAACATAAATAATTAAAATGTTTATCGAAACAGCCATTTTTTAAAGAATACTGACTGTTTATATTTCAACAAGATTCAACTCCTTGTCCTATTTCCTTAATTAGTTAAAATTGGCTACAGCGAAATTACATTCAGCTTTTTGAAATGTGTAGCCATATGATAGTCCTGACTAAATTAAAGGACAATATCAGGATGCGATAAAAGAAACTTAAAGGATAGTACTTACTTTCATTAAGAAACACAATTAGTAGAAGCAAATAGGAATATTTAATATCGAGAAATTATTAAGACTTTCCTTCCTTATTTAATTTTACAGACATTTTTCAATTTAATTAAATAGTCAAGAATTACTTACTCCAATTAAAGATACATAACAGCAAAATAAAATTCTTTGTTAAAAAAAAACTGAAGAATAGATAAGATCCCTCTCTTGAAAGAGTGCCACTTAACTCACTTCTAAATTAGGATCAACTAATAAAGTCTTAGCTTACCAATTCGGATGCAATCACTTCTCACAAACAACCTAGTTTATTTTAGCATTTTTTCTAAAATTCACAAAAATCCAAAAGATACAACATGCAAATATTTACCAGTCTGACATTATCTTTTATCTCCAATGATTTTCCTTTCAATTCGATTTCATTTATATACCACAATCTCTAATTAAATTCACTTTACTCCTGTCTTTCCCTAATTTATCTGATAACGTTGCATTTTGCTTGACAAAAAAATTGTAATGTTATGCAATTCAAGTTACTATAAAGTCCCCTAGGTTAGTGAAAAGAAATTGGCGAACAACACAACGACACAAAATAATATTTACAAATTTTGTAAATGTTGTTAATTTGTAATGAAATATTCATTTAACACTTCCTCTTGTGTTTTTTTTTTTTTTTTTTTTTTTTTATTAATCCCCTAAGAATGATTTTTTATATCTACTGCAATACAGTCTCGGTTACATTATTTTAATAATGCTTATGAATATCTATGCTACTATATAAAAGTCCAAAAATTAAGAAACAACATGTTTTTTTTCACATTCTGCTCTTATACAATCATTGATAAAAGAAGTGAAATAATTCTGTGTGAAAGATAATACGTAACAATTATGACGTAAACCTAAAACTTATGCACCTACTATTTCACTACTTCTGAAAAAAAAATGTTTTTATTTTAAAAAAACAAGACTTCTTCTAAGAAAACTTCTTTTAAAACTTAAAAGTTTTTTGAAAATATATTGTTCATCAATTTTTAATTTTCAAACTCAAAACATTATAAGTTCAGGTTCAAAAATTTCAATTTTAGTAACCACCTGAAAAAAAATAATGAAACATAGTTTTACAACTTTGCTTCAACAATTTAATCCTAAAAAAATATTTTTGTTGTGATAGTAAACGCACGCTTAACTTTAAGTTATTTCCCACGTCGTCCAGACATCTTTATTTTTGACTATAAAAATCATATCCGTTATTTCTTAGACGTCTGTGTCTAATCATCTTTGAAATAGTAGCCAAATGTTGATATGCTGAACCTGTTTCCTGGCATAAACGTTAAAGAAGTGGACCAGTGATCCGTTTCGATTAATTTTTTCCGATTCTCGTCATCAATAAAAAAAAATATTTTAACATGTGCTAACATGTTGTTTTGAGAAAATGGCGTCAATAAAAACGCGTGAGTATAAAATAAAGAATAGATAGTGTTAAATTTAAAATATTGACATTATAATACATTATGATTAAATAAATATATTTAGTTTGTGTGCTTAAGATATACATATTTACGCTGTTAAGATATATTTAATTCAATATTTTGCCTTGATTTTATCTTAATATCCGAACAGAATATTACTGTCTCCTTTAATAATTTGCTTGCTCGAAAATTGATATTTAGTTTAATAATTGATTTTTTTGACAGAATCGTCTACTTTTGTTCTTTTTACTGTTTACGATGGCAATGCTTTTGCATTTTAGAATGTTTTGTTTTTGAAAATAAAAATACGTTAGGGATTTGAAGATTTTTTTTTTTATATATATATATATTTAGTAGTTGCTTCTGAGGAGTCTCGGGTTCAGAAGTAAGCTTACTTTACGCTAATTGTTATTCATTTTCAATGATTCTACTTCGAGATATTAACTGGTCAAAAAAGTTAGCATATGTAAAAATGAAATTATCACACAAAGTCAATTTCAATTTTATTATTATTATATTGCTTCGAAATTAACGGTCTTGTAGATACTACTTATACTTCTTTTGTATTACTGTTCTGTTTTTGTTTTTTTTTAATTTAAAAATAAGATACTACTTCTAAATATTTGGCTCGTTTTTGGAAATTGGCCTTAGAAGTTACTACTGACCCTATATTCTTAAATGTTTTATAGACTACTATGTAGAAGTGGAATAAGTATTGGTGCAACTATAACAATAATTAATATACTCAAAATTCCCGGTTAATAAAAGGAGGATTTTTTTGGTCCTTGCGTTTTTATTTGATTCATGATATCCCTGATGGTAACCTGTTGTTTTATTAATTCTTTTTTTTTTAAGAAAAAATCTTTATTTTTCTGTATTTCAACATTTTTATTACAGCTTAGTATACACTAGTTTTGTTGGCTTTAGTTAGTTAAGATATTAGTTTATTCATTAATGTGTGATTTAGAAACATTTAGTACTTTCAAGTTATTTTCCTTTGGTTACAATACCTGGAACATTTCTTCTGTCAAAAAAAAATTGTTATTGTTAAGAAGATTTCACCATCTGTTAATCTACCGATCTCATTTGTTGTTAGTTAATTGCTTTATGTAAGCTGAATTTTTGGGGGGGGATACCAACAGCTGCTTGTTGTTGAGTTATTTTTTATTTATTTGCTTAAAGACTTAAATGTTCTTGATCATTTGTTGTCCAATCCACCTGTCAAATACTATGGGATTCTCACCTCTTTCACTCAGAATTTCTCTGTAAACAATTTTCTTCAGAAAAAAAAAAGAGAAAAGTCTTTAATTGAATTTCTTGACATTTGAAGAACAAGAGAGATATATCGTCACACTCATTCCAGAAACAGAATTAGAGTAATTAGTATGTGGTTTATTTATTTTATATTTTGTTACGATCGTATTTTAGAAACATAACGTATTTAGAAACTTCGTAATTCTCAACCACAGTTAGTTGGCGAAGAGAATACTTGAATCGGTAATTAGTTCTGAAAGGAGACTCAGCAGCGTCTCATTTAGAAGCAACAGGAATTTTATTGGAGACGGACCTTGTAATTTTAAAACCTTAGTCAGTGATGAGGATGGCACTGGAACTGGCACCTACCTCTCAAAATTACTACGGGATGACTTAGAGCCTCCACAGATTTGTGACACCCTTCATTTATTATTTTATTCCAAATCCACCTTAAAGTCTAATTAAATAATCAATAACTTTAAAACTCCAATTGAAGATAGGTAAAAGAAAGACAACACAGCTTATTAACTTTCAAAGAACATGCAGGATTGCTTTCCCTCAGATTCTTCTGGATTCGGTAAAAAGTCTTAGCTTACCAAATCACTTGTACCGATTCAAACACTTCTTGTTTATTACAGGTTCAACTCCTATTTCTCTAACTAGAAGTGGCTCCAATTCAAATGATTAACTGCGATGATTCAATCCAACTTATAAATCTATCAGCTTGTCGTTATCCTCTCTCTTTCCATTTTCTTTCCTTTCACTTCTATTTCTCTTATATATCACTATCCTCAATTCAATTCAGTTCACTTTCTTCTTTACCTAATTTACTTAATCACGTTTCATTTGGCTAGCAAGGATTATTAATTGTATGCAATTGAAATTACCAGAACGTCCTCCAAGGTTAGCGTAGAGTAAATCACCCCAAGTTACAAATTAGAGTGCATCATCCCCGCTATGCGGCGGGTCGTTAGTGGCTTTATGACTCGAACTTGTGACCGAAACAAAGTCGGTCACAAGTTCATGCTCATGACTACAAGAGTACCGTGGTCATCGATTAAATGTAAAGAAACCCTCTTTATTTGTATATGTTTCCAGGATTCCTTAATCGAAATAATTGTTTTGATTCCACAAAAAGATATTTATCGAATTTATTCTATAAATCTTTAATAGAAAAAAAAAAGCAACAGCGAACTACAAAAGAAAAACAAACATCTAAAATTTACAAAAAAAAAGCTGCCTAAAAATAATAATTGCGCGTGAAAATCGTAAATTACAAACGTCAGCTCTACATTAACTTATATATTCTCCTCTACAGTGGAAAAAAAATCGAAGAGCACTTGAGAAATTTTTTGAATACATGAGATTAGAGAAATAAAAAATTAAATTACAATTGATTCTACTATATACAGTTCAAACTATACAATTTTAAGCAAGGCTCAAACGTTCGAAGTAATTTTTATTACATCAATAAATAATAACAGTAATGGATTTTAAACTTTTTGTAATAAAACATCTAAACTTTTTGAAAAAAAAAATGACTTGTTAAATATGTATATCTGTAATCTGGAAGCTATGTTTTGAATTCAGGTGCAAAATTCCAATATATATGATGTAATCATTAAAAAAATGACGTCAGCAAAATTCGGGGCTTGATAATTATAAGATTGAAAAATTAAACAAAATACTTCAAAAATCAGTTGTTATTATAAAAATCAAATAACGCCGCTAAAATTATTGCTAGATTAAAGAACGCACGTGATATTTAATAAATATTTCTTGCTATTTCTCTTCTTAAGTGATTTTGTTCTTGCGCTTTGATTCTTTCCAAACTTAATACATGCGAACAAGTGGAGTAGGAGGCTGCTGGATTGAACATATTTAGAAAACGATGATAACCTGTACCCAACCAACCATGGGTAAAATAAGGGGGGAAAGTAAATTACAAAGCGAATCTTCATAGCCGGTGATATGTGGGAGGCGAGCTCCAAATACCTGTTAATAGATCCTACTCCAGAAATTGAGAGAAAAACGTCGACACACAAATGGAGATTGTAACGTGAGAATATCACTAACCGGATAACATACTCGTGAGGAATGAAACAAAAAAAGAGGGGAAGAACTAAAAAAAAAGTTGCCAAATGCACTTTGCGGTGCAGAGCCAATAATTACCATTTGTTCCGGCGTTTGAGTGTCAGGAATTTTGCCAATACGGTAATGTGCTCATCGCTGCGAAGCCAGAAATGAAGTGTCTTTCGGGGGATCGAAGGAAAAAGAAGGTAATAAAGAGAAAAGAAACGATAAAAATCTTAAGCGAGGCGAAGTCAGGAGTAAATGGTGTCTTTTAAAGCGGATTCTTCCCCCGGTGGGAAAATCAAGATGGGAACCGAGGCCCAGGCGATACGCACCCTTGCACTTCAGATGGACTAACTGGCTTGGCGAAAACCTTGACTAGCCGTAACTCGCCAAGGGTATACATATTTTTGGACAGAAACCATTTTCCAATATTTGTGTTACTTCCGGAACAATCTAATAACTACTTGTACTTTTATTAATATTTTTCTATTTGAATTAAACATGAGGATTACGATGATAACATCATTGTCAGAAAACATTTTTTTTATGTCCATAATTAAGATATTTTAGCATAACCATTATTTTTATTTCACAGTTATACTGGTCCAAATGTCTGAAGTTTCCATTAAAAAATAAAGCATTTGTATTTTCGTTTCTTATTCAGTATACTCATAATTTTCTTTAATAATGTCTTTGTTTTACATTTAATATGACCCAAACTATTTATTTATTTTTTTTGGATTGAAAGCGACTCTGATTTCAATAGCAATCCCAATTTCATCCCATTTTTTTAAAATTTATCTATTTAAACATATGACTTATCACTATTAGAATCAATCGATTTTATTCATGAAAAAATATACCCCCTACCCTTTCAACTATCCATGGATTCTTAGATGAGTATATTAAAACAAAAAAAATGCAACATTTATTGCATGTTTCAAAATTTTTAGGATTCAATATAAAAAGATTAAAAAGAATCATTAATCATATGAATTAATGTTAACATTCGCATAATTCAGAGTTTGGGCTCCACTTTTATTTACTAGGTGAAAAAAATTTATTGTCAAGCAAGAAAAAAAAGTATTTTTCAATAGCTATTTAATAAATACTGATTCTTAATTTTAAAAATTTTTAGAAATGTAATATTAATCTAAACTAAAGATCCTTTTTTTCTGCAGCTCAAAACTGTTTTTTACGAATATTGCAGAATGTTCTTCTAGTTGCAGCTTTTTCTTCGAACAAAAATATCAGTTCAATATTTGAAAAGGAGTCTTCCAATTCCATTTTTGATTCAACAGCATTTCATATCTAATTCAACAACTTGGTCATTATTCTTAAGTTCAAAATTGAGATGATTGCCACAAATAAAATAATAAGTATCAATACGAAGGAAAAAATTAACCACCCCAGGAGAAATTAATTTATTTATGAATTCTCTTAATAACTTCACGATTTAATTGTATTAATTTCGCGATGCGTTGCGTCTAAACTGGGTATTTTTACCAAATGAAAGATCCAAATATCGGACCACAAAAATCTAAAATTTTGCAGTGTGAAATTCAAAATGCTTAAAAATTTATATTTCCTGTGTAGTCAAATGCTTATTTGTAAAATCATTGTCATACGAAGATAATATATAGATTTTGAGCTTATTTATCATTGGCATTTTGTGTGAAAGAAAATACTGTGTTAATAGAAAATTTCTCTCGACATAATTGGAAATTATTAAAATTGTATTTTTAAACAACCAAAACTATATTTGCAATGCGTAGTATAAGATTTAGATTCCCTATTTGTTTATTTTTATGGCAATGTTACAAATGAAAATCACAGAAAATTAAAATTAAAAACTATCAACTGCTTTTTGTGAACAGTAATTAAACAAAAATGTATTAATTACTCTTTTAATTATTAAGTTTGCTCTTTTTTCCATCAGTAATTATGAAAATATTATATCAATAAATTTCTCCATTGGATTTCGTCATTTTTGATGAATATAACATTTTTACCATGGATTTTTAGCATCGTTTTCACTCGAAACCGAATACAAAAAAAATTCTAGAATTTTTTCCCCTAAACAGCTAGGAGGTATCCTAGATATTAATATATGAAAAGGGGAACTAAGAAAAGCTGAGATCAAATTCTGAATACTAGTATCTTAACTATTATTTTTAAATAAATTTTGCTTAAATTTAACCAGCTGGAAATCGCAATGAGGAGTAAATGTCATTGTTAAATTATCTGTGCTGTTAAGCTCTTGTATAAACTGTATACATTATAATATTGGAACAAATTAAGAAATGATCAACAATACAGTATCTCTTTTTCAACGCATTGTCTCTTTTTTACTGGTTTATCAAGTAAATAAATGTTTACATTGCTTCTTCGTGTAATGAAATCTCGTGATATCTACTGAATTTGGGTACTTCATTTCGGAGGAATTGATTGCTGAAGTCCATAAAACCTTTCAAAATAAAAAATATATATATTGAATAAAAGCCATATACAAGACTAAGTTATAAGAGAATCTTTATTTGTATCATAACTTGAATAGCAACCCAGAAGTACGTAGGTATAAGACTTTTTTCGCAACATACAATTACTTCATCTTGGAAAGTAATAATAACTATTATAGTAAACAATTACACTGCGAGAAAGGACCGACATTTTAACAAGAACCATATAAATACCCACTGAGTTATTTTTAATGTGAAAACCTCACTTATCCAGTCAAAACCTGATGAATGGTAACCTTACACGTAAATTACTCTATATAATTTTTTGAGACAAAAATCGGTATATCAATAACGCAATCAATTACCCTTTCATGTCAAGAATCATTGAAATGTAACTGTATATAAGTTGCTACTTATTTTCCCTTTTCAAATTCAAGGATAAAGTGCCAACTGTTGCAGGCTGTTTCTTTCAAAACAGCAAGCGGACCTAGTCGCCAATCCGTAGTTCCGTCCACAATCTCTGAATGGATGCAACCTGCTCGAGCACGAAGATTCATGTTTCTCCAACTGTGACACAACTGCCTCACTTTCTGCGGAATGCGTTTAGATTTTTATTTTATAGCAGCGATTCACTTAAAGGGTGTGATTTGATTCGATACAGAAGGGGGAAGAGAGCATTGCAAACAAACAGTGATTTTCGCTTTAATTAAATTTGCACAGAGCCTAGCGTTACGGAATGCACAGAGGCGCCTTCGGTTTGTTGTTTTTGTTCCTGCGTGATTTACGAGCATCGTCCGCGAGATACGATGTCTAACTGCTTTGTTTTCCGCGAATAATTTCTTTTAAGATTTTTTTTCAAGACTTTTACATCCAAAATGGATGGGAATTACGGAACTTTTCGCCGGAAGTCGTAATATCTTGGGATTTTACAATTTATGAAGACAAATTTGAATATAAATTCATTATAATTTTTTCAAATTAGACTTTTCTTTTCTTAAAACTGTTGCAGGGCTATTAATAGTAATGCAAACGAGTCATTTAAACATTTTTTTTTTTCTAAAAAATTGATTCGCATATGATTTTATCGTATCACATCTTTTTTGTTTTTAAAGTTAAGACGATGGTATGTCTATTGAAAAAGTTATTTTTAAATATTTATACATGATAAAAACACGCATGTTTAAAACAGTCAAAAAATTAAAGAATAGGATTGGGAATACTTATTCGGATACAGCAAAATACTCCAGTATTAATGCTATGTTCTAGTTTCACAACATGATAAAGAAAAATTTATTTTAACATACTACTTACTTCTACTTAAGTGTGTAAGCTCATTTTTCTTAAGATAAACAAAACTTTTTACGATTCTTCTACTACATTATAATGTTGAATTAATTAATTACTTTGTCATTTTTACAAAGAAAATGCATAGTTGTAAAATATTCCTAAATTTTAAGTATACAGAAATAATAAATGAATCTATACATTATAGCCATATGAATTTCCAATGAACATTTAGGACATTTTTGCATTTGAAACTATGTTTCTAATATGCGTTCTTCATTTTTGACACCAGGTTATATAGTCATGCTCATGCATAATATTTAGAAACACTAGACATAAGTATGACATGGCTCGTAAATAAATAAAAATAGGTATGAATAAACGAAATCTTAGGAAAATTATTAACGTAAAATTTAAAAAAAATCAGTTTATTTCATATATAAATAGTAATATTTTTACCATTAACGCTTTAATATTATCACAAAAACTGATGCAACCTTATTTTCGGCGATTTAAACAAACTTATAACTTTACTAACATTTAAATCTTCATAAAAATTATTTTTATGGAAATCATCTATAGGTTGAATAATATTTCCAATGACAGTGGGAATCTTAAAGATTTTTCTTTTTTTACTTTAAGCTCTGAAAAATTACATTTAAGTTCAACAGCTGTTATTGGAACTGTTATGATTTTAGAGCAACATGAATGTTGTGAGAAAATTATGTTTCGTTATTGCAATATAGTAATGTATTAATATTTTATTTACAAAATGCAAAAATGTAGAAGGTATAAGAAAAAACATTTCATTAAGAATTAAAGAATAGAGAGAGAGAGAGAAAGCAATTAAAATGTGCTTTTTTAATACTATTATTATTGAGAGTGTACAAAATTTAAAAATATATTTCACTTTCTTAGTGGTTTTTCTTTCTAATTTTATATGATTCTTCATTCTCTGGTTTGCATTTAATTCCTATTTTTATTTTTTTTCCCTTACCATCATTTATGTCTAATATATTTTCTTGGCAAATCTGTATCTTTCATAGCTTTTTTAATGTTTTGTAATGTCTTATTATTTACTTCGTCTGTGTAATTAAGCATACAAAAATAATTTCATTGTATTTTGCCATTCAATTCTTTTTATTCTCAAAAAAAGTAATTTTTCTTACTGCAACTATAAATCACTTTTTTGAATTTGTTTTAATATTTGCTTTTATACTGTTTTTAATTAATTCATTTAAACTATTTTTTTATATTAATTTTTATTAATATAAAGTTAAAAGCGCTTCTCTACATACTTCGTTATAATTCCAACAAATATATTTATGATAACCAATAGTGAACATTAAAAACATTATAACATTGAATTGCAAGTGTAAAACCATGAAAATTGCCCATTGATATATAAAGTGAAAAAAATGGAACCAATTTTAAATAAGATGCCAATTTTATAAATCAATAGCATTATAGTTACAAATTTTTATTATATTTTGAATTTTTGATTATATCAATAAAGATTCAGAGTATTTACTCATTTGAAATTATTTAAATAAAAAGAGAAGAAAACTATCTTGTTTATATTTCTATATTTCGATTGAAGATTTACTGGTACATTATATGATTTCAGAAGATCCAAAATAATGTCATCATTTGTAAAGCGTGACCTAATCATATTTCTCAGATTGCTGTAGCAGAAAATTTGAAATCGACGTGAGAATTTCCCATAGAAAAAAAAGATGGAATTTTATGACTGAGTAGTTATTATTTAAGGATTATGAAATCATTAAATATGAGTGAATAATATCTAAATCTGAGTGTTGAGTCCAATTTTCAGTTACTATGAATTGTAAAAGGATTATATTGAATCTAAGAATGGATAAAACGTGCGAAATCCAGCGATTATTCTCTTTATTTGTATAAATACAAGATACGTAATAATTAAAAATGTCTTAACTTTAATCTATTGTTAGATGTACATTCATTTGTTCCTGTTCAAAATAAAAATTTAAAAATTTAATTTTTCTTACCCTGTATTAGATAATTTTAGAAAAGAATATATAACATTTCTAAAAGTAATTGATCTTAATTTTGGTTCGGTAAAAGTGAATTTTTTTTTAATTTGGAGATGGAGAAATGTGTGTGTTTCTACAGATGACCTGATCAATCACAGAAAGTATTTTATCTCACTTGACATCGGAAGAAAGAAGATACAACTTCACTTTTTATCGAATATTAGTACCGTAGGATCAAGATTTGTATCATTTGCACTAAAACACTCACTTTCATCTAAAAATGTTTTTAGCCTCCTTTAAAAAAAGGTACCGATTCCCCACTGTTTTTATACAGACTAATTACGTAATCCAATATCGTTGTAAAATTTGAATCCTTGACAGATCTTATACTGAGAAAAAAAAAAAAAAAACTTTTTTTTCCGAATCGCTAAAAAGCGTTTCTTCTGTAAGAAATCATCATTGAATTAATAATATGTTTTTGTATAATTTTTGTCCACGCAATTAAGTGTAAGAAACTTTTTGGCACTTTATAATACTCATAGAAATTGTATAACGTTCCTAATTTACCGAAAATGAAGTGTGCTTTAAAAATACATTTGTATCATGTATCTTTAAGTACAGAATATAAAGTTATAGTTAAGAAATTCAGAATTGTCATATGTTTCCCTCAAAAATATTGAAAAAGATTGAAGCTATTATTGACAGTTGTATAATCGTTCACTGAAAATTATTTATTTTTTGAATGTGCGTTAAGGTATTTTTCTTAATTACTTTGTAAGAAGAATGTGGTGGTTTTTTTTTTTTTTTTTTTCGGTACTTATAAAGTTTTTTTGTAAGTTTAAAAGTAAGGTGCGTTTAAGGATATATGATCTTTGTTGGTATATTTTAGAAGGACTTCCTACGCTTTCATGCTTCATTAATTTTAATTTTTCCCGCATAATTAAGAAGTAGAATGATTAATGATAACGAACGTTTCATCCTGCTGTAAGTTAGAAAGTGTTTTAAGTAATTATCAACAATTTATTATTGTAAAATCCTATCGAACGCGACATAATTATTTGCAACTAATATTGTTGCAATAATGTGGTGAAAACAAAAGTAAGGCAGAAGAATTAATTCCAAATCATTAAATTTCGAAAATTTCGAACTCAGAATAATATATTTTGAATATTTATAAATTTATGTATAAGGCAATAGATCTTTGAGGGATTAAATTTTAAAGATAGGGGGAAACTAATATTGATGTTTTAAATTTAATGTGAGAAGGGACATAAATAATTAAAAAGGGATAGAAAAGGAAAATACACTCTAAAAATAAGATTACTCCCTTGTTTATTTAATCAGAAGATTTAAATATGAAAGGAAATTAAAAGAAATCAAAGAACGCCATTTTCAAGAAATATGTGTGCGGGTGGAAAAATACATTAAAAGAAAAATAAATTTTATTCAACCATAAGGACCACTGGGCTTTCTCTTATAAGTTTTCAGTTACTTAATAGACTTTTATTTTTGTTTTTAAGCCTTAATTTTAGTTTGCTTAGTTAATTTTAATAATTTTTAATGATTTCTTTAGTTATGGTGTTTCTTAGACATTAATGTAAAGGATTTATAATCTTTGTAAGGTTAAACAGGCTTGATTAAGGTTTTTGGATTTTGATTAATAAGGTTTTGATTAATTTGCTTATGATGTGATATTTTGTGAATTATAATATTGATGTTTTGTTCTTATATATATATATATATATATATATATATATATATATATATATATATATATATATATAATACTTTTCTATACCTAATTAAAAATAATAAAGTAGTGTTCGTATCAATAAAGCTAATTTACATTTAAAAACTTAACCGTTACTACCTCTCTTTGACAAGTTCGCCACTATAAATCTTACGATTATCTTTTGGTCCCTTTTTTCCTCAGCACCATACTTGGGTGATTTTCGAAGTGTCACCAGACTAGAAAGAACACCCTTCAAAGGAACAAGACGGCCTTAAAAAAGGTTTGTGTGAAATATTCATGAGTATCTCCAAGGTTAAAGCGGGGCCTCGAAACGTGTAAAGAAGCACGCGACATACCTAAGACGCGAACATTTCCAGTCTTCTTGATTTATACATCTTCTTCTATGAAAGTGATCGATTCGGGGAATTCGATTTATATATAAAGATAGAGACGACTGGAGAGGAGATATGCTTCACCCAACACAATGAAAACTAGAAATTGCTCTTAATGAGGTTAAGATTCTTATGAAATGGGGGCTGGTAAAAGGGTGGTTTTAAAGCTAGGTTTAGCATAGGAATCTCTTCATGGGGAAGAGAATATTATGTGATGTATGATGTAAGGGAAATTTTTGGTTCAGCCGTAAAGCTAAAAGCATGACAATTCTTTTCTCTGATATATGGGACAGTAAGATGTAATGTCAAATTTACTTGCCTGTTGAAATTGACTGCATAAAATGTGAACTAGAGTTTCTTCAACAATAACGGAATAAATATAATTTGTGTTTTGAGGATACGTGGGCTGTTTCGTAGAACATTATAAGGAAGTATTGTTTTTAAATCGTCCGTTTGATGTTTCTTTAAAATAGAATATTTCATTTAGTAATTAATTTTTAACAACTAATACCGTAAAACCCATTTTTAATTGTCGTTGATACAATTAGAACGATTTTATTGTATTTTATTGATTCTATTTCTTCTAAGAATTCCATGCTCCTTTATTCAGTTGTTTATTTAAATATGCTAAGAACGAACGCGGACTAATATTTTTTTAGTTTTGAATACAACGGTATTTATAAATAAAGTAGGGAGAAGAGAGATAAAGATTTTAATGGTGTGTGTGTGTGTGTGTGTGTGTGGAATACTTGTGGAATAACGAATAGCACCCTTGAATTTTCATCTATAATGTAAATATTGCCTACCATTATTGCAGCTGTAAAATATCTTACTTGGAATAAGTCGAATTTATACTTAGAGCAATTATCTAACGATGCGAGTTCTTATTCTCTAAGCTTTTGTGTTAATATTAAGGGGACTTAGTACCTTTGCACCTTCAAAAATTCGATTTTTCAAATTTGTTTTTAAAAAATAGTGTTGAATGTTAGGAGCATTTTGAAGCAAACCGCGTCAAAATCCGACAATTATTACGCCCTGTGCAACAAAAAATCTAAATGTCTAAAGTGGCTTGTTCTATGTAATGCAATGTAAACAAACCTCTTTTTCTCAGTTTGCTATTTTCACACTTTCCCACAGGATTAAAAAAAATGTTTTGCATGTAGAGTTTTGAAATTTTGCATGAGTGTTGTACATGTAAATCTTTATTCTGTGAACCTCGGTTTTGTTAATAGGATGATTAGATTTTATTTTATAACATGATACATGAAAAAAAAGTTACTAAATACAAACATGATAGTTTATTTAATTTTTCAATTTTTTTAATGTAAGATAAATTTAAAATTTGAGGTTTACAGAATAAGGTCATTATTTAGCTTTAATTTGGTATAAGAATTATGGTTCTACTGTACATCTTTCAAATGTTATCTTGTGGGTAACGTAAGGTAAGCTAATTTATTTTTCAAATTTCTGTACGCATATTTCAGGTTATATAAGAAAATTTATTAATTTAATAGCAAAATTTGACCCAATATTTTAAACTATACACCTTATTACACAAACTGGCAAAGTTTCATATTGAAATGAGCAAAAATAGTTGATTTATGAAGAATCGAAAAAAGTTTGTCAAAATGTTCTACTTTTGATTTCGTAAGGTACTAAGTCCCCTTAAGTTTATATTAATATTATTATTTCTATACCTAAAGATGACGTTTATTTTTGTTCTGCATCTCAAATCGAAAAGTTATCAATTAATTAACTAAATAAAAGCTATTTAGATCTTGAATGTTCTTGAGTTAATATCCTGTGTATGATATGCAGAAACTATTGACATTGGTTGTAAATAAAACTAGATATTTGAATCTGACACATGTTTACAAGTTCTTTATAAAAAGATATTAACTTTTTGTATAATTTTATATATAACAATTATAGAGTATATATATATATATATATATATATATATATATATATATACATACTCTATAACAAAGATACGACGCTCCAAGAAGGAGTTGTCTGATGGAGACACAAATTGGCGGATAGGAAAATTATGTACAGAATAGAAAATGATTAAAATTTCAGAAAAATTGAATGATTTAATTCAGAGTTACATAGTTATAAAAGTAACAAAAGTAACGAGCTCAGTAATGTGTTCATCCACCTCTAGCCTGGATGCAAGCTACCACACAACGTGGCATAGAGTTATAAAGTTCCCTGATGATCCCCTGTGGTATTTCTTGCCAAATTTGCTCTAATACTTGGGCCAGATCATCAACATTCCCTGGTAGATGCAATCGCCTTCCCATCATATCCCAGACCTGGTCGATGGGAGAGAGATCAGACGATCTGGCTGGCGAAGGAAGTGTTTGAAAAGCTGTAAGACAGTTCATAGCAACACATTTCGTAAGTGGTCAGACATTATCTTGCTGAAAAATAAGGTCAGGGTACTGTAAAAGGAACGATAGCAAAACAGGTCTCAGAATGGTGTCGACGTACCGCTGTGCTGTAAGTGTGCCTCTAATGACGACCAAAGTGGTCCGTCTATTAAGGGAAATGGCATCCCAGACCTTAACTCCTGGTTGAGGGCCTGTGTGGCGTGCAATAGTGAAAGTAGGATCGACACGTTGCCCTGTGCGTCTCCAGACTCGACTTTGATGATCGTCAGGACACAGTTGCAAACGGGATTCTTCCCTAAACACTATACATCCCCAGTCAGCATCATTTCAACCTGATCGAGAAGAGCACCACTATAATCTCGGCTCGACAGTGTGCAGGCGGGAGTGGCTGGTGGCGTAAGGGTCGTTACGAGCGTACATTTCGCTCTATCAGCCGTCTGTGAATGATCATGATAGACACTCGTGTGCGTGTCGCACGTCTGATGGTTAATAACGATGAATCAGGAGCTGTAGCAGCTCATCTGACAATCACTCTGTCCTCCCGATCTGCTGTGACCCTAAGTCGATCGCTACCATCATGACACTGAAATCTGCCACTGTCCAACCTTTCTTGCCAGCCTCTTCTAATCGCCGCAACGCTTCGATTCCTATAACGAACTATTCTCCGATTTTCCCAACCTGCCTCTTTCAATCTAATGATATGACCTCTTTCAAATTCTGACAGTTGCTCCTAATGAGTTCGAATCCTGCGTGCGAGGCATTTTTCACCCATTGAAAGGTTTCCTAAATCGCAAAGCAACAGAAAATTGGACCATCAGATTGAGAATCGCTTCTTATATGTACCAGCTGAGTGCGCAGTTCCGATGCGCTGTAGCTCCCGCTATTCATGCATTCAACACCAAATATTAATTATTTTGTTTGTTTGGTCCAAATGTCTTTGCATACGAAATTTCATTACAATCGGGCAACTCCTTCTTGGTGCATCATTTTTTTTTTATTCAGTGTATGTATAAAAGTTTTATTTTAAGTCTAGAATATTTTACTCAAATGTAACATTATAGTTTTAATAATTTAATTATTTATTTCTCCAAAAAATTCTTATTTAATTTTATAGAATCAAATACTTCATTTTTTTAAAAAAATATTTAGAGTTATTTAACCATATTTTTTCAAATACTAACACTGTGATATTATTTTTCTTTCCCTCATTTGGGAATTATGAGGAACATTTTGATTTGTGACGAACGAATTGACAAATAACAAGTTTAATGATAAAGAAGCGGTATGAAAATAGATTGATGATATTACATTCGGTTAAACTATCAAAAATATAGGACCTCGCTCATTGTTATTTTTAAATTAAGCTATTATTTAATAAGTTCACTGCATTAATATTTGATTAGAATGAATGTTTACTTAGAATGAAATAGAGATATATAATGTAGAAATATATGGAGTAGTAATTAGAATAAAAACAAAAAATAAATAAACGATAGAAAAAATATTAACTATCGTTGATATATTTTAGAATATCGAAACTAATTTAACTAAACACTGTTTTCTTATCTTAAATATTTATTTACTGTTTTAACTTGCTATCAACGTAAAGATAAATAAGTGAAATTCTGCACTGTATACATTTATTTTTCTTAGGAGTGAAAATTTTACAAATATTTAGTTTTCTGCGAAACCTGCTTAACTCGACTTCATGCAATTCACTTTTCTTACCAAATGGCACTGAAAAATTGCAAAAATTTTACAATATTATATTTTATTTCAGAAAACGTTTTTTTTTTTTTTTTTTTTAGATTCGGGTCTCTGTTTTCAAATTGCTTTCAACAAATTACGTTAGAAAAATTAGTAAACTTCAATAATTATTAACATTTGGATTAATTTTTTTATTTATCTCTGTGTGTATATAAAATGTGAATAATAAGTCTACTCACGAAAAAATAATTATAATTGTCGCACATATAAGGACTAAGTAGTAAATATAACTATGAAAATTCTATAACATGTGCGACAATTCTTGCATATAACGTAAATTACCTGAATGAAGTCCTATTTTTACCGTATTTTAAGTGTGAATATGCAACATTCTTATCTCTTGAATAATATAAATGGAAAATCATTGTGTTTATTCTCAATTTACAGCAGGCGAATTTGTCCATCAGAAGTGATTTAAATAGTCCTTGGTTCACTCTTAAACTGAAAGAACATTTCTGATCTAAATAATTCAATTTACTTCATATGAAAGCTGAAACAACTGGGTGACAGAATATCATATTCGAGACCTAATTTTATTAAAAATCGTCGCATAGAATAATGGAATCTATTGCGTATTAAATCGAACTCAATATCTGATTCTTCACTCAGCATAATACGCAAATTGCAAGAGTGAAAATAAGATTAAACGTCCTCATCGACTACTTTTCATTCAAAACTTCGTTTGCAATTATAAATAACCTGTAGTATATCTTAAAAATGTAAAGTTCTCTTTTCGATTATGTACAAGAATACTATCATATACTAAGACAGAAATGCAAAACATTTGCAGCTCAGTGAATGTTTGAGTAAGAAAAAAACCTCGAGGTATGTATGTGGGTATGAAGTACGAAGAAGTGAAACTATCCTTTTTTTTTTTTATCAAACATTAGCATTGGTAACAAGGCAGGTATAGTAAAACAATTGCAGTTTTCTGGGGTGGAACTTAAAAACGAAATCGGAATACTCCATTTTTATGAATTTAAAAAATATATCTCTAGACAAAATAATCATGCATAGTGTTCACGAACATTGAAATGCTTGCCGGTATTGAAAATGCGCTGGAAAAAAAGTTAACAAGTTTCGTTTTCTTTCTTTTCCCCTCCTTTTTTAGTCATCGAAGGGGCTATTGTTCTAATAAATGAAAAATGTTCCTTCAAGCACTTTTCGAAATTTTATCGTAAAAGATTTACGTATATATTTAATGCCTGCTTTCACCAGTAGCGAATTTAATTTCTAAAAATATGTCATAATAAATTTTTCCTTGTTTTTTTTTTTATTGATTTGAAACAAAATACACATAAAAATTAATTTATCTTTGCAAAATGCATAGCATATTTAATCTTTGTAAAACTTTGTATAGATCAATTTTTAATTTTTTTTATTACATGCTTTAATTAACAATGCCTTAGAACTGTACAATGAATTATTATTGAAGGACCTCACACAAAATGAATTATTATCGAAGGACCTCACATAAAATGAATTATTTATGGTGAGTTACACAGTTCTGAACCATGGTCAAGAGACAAAGGTGACATTAGATCTGATAACGCACTCTCCTAATTTACCACACCACACTTCTGTTAGATTTTAAGATACACTTGCACTTCATGGGGAACAAATCCTTTTTTTAGAATTTTGAGCTCACTGCTGTGCCAACCTACCTAAAATGGCCCACGAATGAAACAGCTTAAAAATCTCATCAATCAATTTATCGTTTGGAAAAAAAATCATACGAATCATAGTAATTACTGCTAAATAACGTGTGTTGAGTTCAAATTAGGCAAAATAAAGTGTCTGCAGTCACCGTTAAAATTAACATAGTCCAAAAAATGAGATTTGGTATTGAAAACAAATCTATATTTAAAATTGTTCCTGTTAATTTGTTGAATAACGATATTGCTTGGAAGTTAAATGTTTCTTAAATCAAATCAGTATTCTGCAATTTAATTATAAATTGTTACAGTTAAAGTTTCTATCAAACCTATATTAATTATTCTTTAACAAAAAAACAAAAAAAGGAAAAACTTTAAATGATATGCTACAATAGAACCAAGGCAACATCTTCCGTACCAAATCAATAAGAAATTTTAAATCTGAATATAATTATTTATTCAACAATTGAAAAATAGAGAATTTTCCCAGGTTTTGATGAAATTGACTAATACGGAATATGTTAAGCTTTAGTTCAAATTTAATGTTATGAAATCATTTTGCATTGAATGGAAAAAGTTACAAAAATAACGGTAATATAAAATAAGAAAATAGTTTTGATTCAAATATGAAAATCTATTTTATATTTGAAATGAATGCAATATGAAATTTATTTTCATTCAAATGCCAAAACGAAAGCCAAATTAAGAAATAGTTTTAAGGTCTCAAGACGAAAAATAAGGTCAAAAGTCATTCTCACAATTGTCTTAAAATTCTGAATAATTTTATTTCTTTAAGGTCAAATATGTGTATTATAGCATTTGACAGGTAAAAAAAAATATTTAATTCTTTACGAGAAATTTCATTCAAACTAATATAAATTCTGAGAAACTTTTCATTGTTGTAATATATTTCTGATAATTAAGTTCAATACTGGTGGAAGCAGACATGTATGGGGACACCAAACAAACAAAACGCTAGTGCGAAAATATATTATGTATTTGGTAAAATGTTCTAATTTTAAAATGGATCCTATAAAATTAATTAGTAGCTTCATCAAATCTTTGACTCAACAAACAGAATAAAAAAATTATTATTTAAATATTTATTGAAAAATGGGGAGAAAACTCCATTCTTAATAATTAGGTAACATTAGATTTTCCAATTTGCTTAACCAAACCTCCAATTTTCCATCGATTTTCTAATAACCTCATATTTCGTTATCTACTACCACAAGGTTTTCTGGCATCACTTTAGTACGTTTTTAGATTCAGATCAACCTTTCCACTTTTCTTTTCTTCTTTTTCTTCACTGCCTTCTATATCCCCGAAAGCACTCGAGGCAATGTGTTCGCGTGCCACCTGCCCTACAAATATGCCAGGTGGAAGCAATAGTGACAAAAACTCCGTTCTTGTGGAGGTGGTACCGAAAGGGAAGAACTCAAAAGAACCTAAAAGGCATGAATAGCTGGAACTTCCGCTCGGGGTTGGAGAAGAAAACGTGTGCCTTCGCTTTCGAAGAAACGTTTAGACTAAAACAGGCTGTTTTAATAACTCGGGTATAATATATATATATATAAAAAAGGAATGATGGTTCTTCAGAGCTATTTTGACTCGCTTTAAGCGGATGTGGTGATTTTTATTTTATGTAGGATGGTTTAAAAATGTTCACCTGTTTTGATTGTAACACAATTTATTACAATTGAAATAGATAATCAATGTATAATACTTTCATGAAATTATCAAGCAATTTTAATAAGCTGATTGAAATAAGCATATTAAATGTTGACAAACTGGTCTAATAAAATAAATATATTAGTTGAGTTCATATACATATTGATTGATGAAAAACAAGGAGCAATTTGGGTTGAAGCGAACAACAATTTGGGTTGAAGCGATCGCGTATTATAGTTAATAATTAAATTCGAAGTTGAATAAATTGGAGATAATATTTTGATTTCACTTTTATATCTATAGAATGTTGTAGCTTCATTCATTGACTTTTTGCCCTAAGTATTTGAAAAATTGTTCAACTGGAAACAAAGGATTTTTCACTGCTTATGTTGACTATCTTATTTTGCAAGTCTTAGGTATTAACTGTGGGAGATGGCTCTTTGTATTTTCACTTTGATTTCCATTAATCAATATGTATATGAACTCAAATAATATATTTCATTATTATTAGACCAGTTTATTACAATTCCTGAGAGTATGTTTACAATTATATCTGCTTTATACTTACATACAAGGAATATGTAAGTACAAACTTACACTAAGCACATTTTTCTTAAGAAAATCTGTTTATTATTTAGCAGATGAATATATGTGTGAAATTTTAATAGTTCAATGTTTAAACAAATATGTAAAGGGGAATAGCAGTCGAGTTTCAATTACATAGCATAGAAATATTCCAAAAATCAAATGTATTACTATTTATTAAACAAAAAAACTTTACTGATTGCAGTTCATTACTTACTATACTGTTAGCACGATACTGTGGTAATGATATCGTGATATGTGATGGTACTGACGTAACAATGAAAAATATGCTCCAACTACATAACTTAGAAATATTACAAAAATAATCCATTTTAAATTAATTATATCTAATTAGATTCAGAATATTATTGAAGATTAATGATTACGTTTCTTCAATTAAACATAATATCGTTTAAATTACGACATGAAAGTTAATTTATTGTAACAACATCACAATATGCTTTTACATTTTGTAATAGATTTGCATGACCATAAGGAAAAAAAATTTAATTTTAAAGGAGCACAAACAAACATAAGCACAGAAAAATACTTCCATGTTACATCTGTAATTAACTTACAGATATAGGTACTCAATGCACTAGTTTTTAATTGCGATAGTACGGCTGTCATGCCGGAACTAAAAACACGTTTAGTATTTAATCAAGATATTTTTATCATCCAATTATCCTTACAGTAAAAAAGGAATTAAATAGTCAATCATTATCAGCCGTTTGTTCATAAATAAACAACGTTAATTCTCAAAAAATCAAATCATAAAACGTTGGAAAATATCATTTCAAGGATTTTATACTATTTTTTTCTTCTTTTGAGGTAAGATTTCTGATGAAAATTTGATAACACAACTTTTATTTTATTCCATACAGTATGGAATTGTTTTCCTAATAAATAGTATTGATATAGATCAAGTTCGGGTTCAAGAGACTTATAGAGAATGTAAATTAGAATGACACATAAACTCTAATTCCACATATTCGTGATTAGTTAAATTTATTTTTAACATTTTAACATCAATGACTTATAAACAAAAATGCATTTAACTTGTAACAGAAATTTGTGCGTTCAGTTGTTTTATTCAGGATGAATTTATCTTCATCGTTATTGAAAGGAATTCGAATGCTAATTGAAATCACGATTAAAGAAAAAAAATTCTTTGGAAATATATAGACATAGTATCTTATCTCAAATCTTTTAATCAATTATCTGTTTCAATTATATTTACACATATTAAGAAAAAAATTCTTTTTCGTTGACTCGAGATCCAGTCATGTTCTGATTAATTATGCTGTAAGTATTTGTATAAGAACTTTTCACACAAAACTATGTAAAATCTTTTTAAATAATTTTAAAGACATCATCATCCCTTTTGAAAATAGACTTATAAATTGAAGCAAAATGAATGAAATTAAATCTTGAAGGGGAAAAAAACGCAAGTGGGTTTTATAATACTACTAATATTATAACAATTTGTTTTTATAATACTGAAATTGAAGAAAATTTTCCTTTTGATGTATTCAGCTTAAAATTTCCTTTCTTTGATTGACTGTACAAAATTTCATCACTTCGTATGAATGTTTGAAAAATTGATTTTAATCGAATAAAATTATTTTCTTAAAAAAATCAAATTCTGTATGAAATGGAATTTTGTAATGATAAAATATATGAATACATATATTTCATGGCAATGAATTTCAGATGTAATTTTTTTGAACAAATGGATTTTGTGTGTTAAGATTCCTTGTATAATTTTAAACTCATTCATGAAAAGGTTTCCTTATAAATATATTCTTCATGATTCCTTCCGATAAATAATCCATTAGGTTTTTTTTTTTTTTTTTCTTTTTTTTTAAGTATTTCATAAAATCTTGTTTGTCGTATAATTAGTAGAGTTATAAACTAAGTTTGAAAAATTGTTTATTTTTTTAATTATATTTTTATAGATTTATAAAATCTAAACTTCTATGACACATTCTGATTGAAGTATATGAGTTATGCATCTGTGATCCCTAATTTATTTCTAATAAATTAAACTTGTGTACGGATAAGAGTAAATAAAAAAAAATACCATTCTTAAAATAAAAAGAATTAAGTTTAAATTTGTTGTAAGACACGTTCAATAAAATAAACGACAGAAATTAAATTTTTAGAGAAAATTTTAGCTCTAAAGCTCTATTAAAACATGACTCGCGATTCCTGCTGTCAATACTGCGAACATATATAGAATATTAAAAAAAATCTAGGACTGCTGAATCTGAAAAGAGAAAGAAATCTAGGTCTGAAAATTAAAATTATCGCAACTAATCATGGCTTTATGAACAAAGAACAAGAATATATGTTTGAAACAATCTTTGGCTTTTTCTTTTACCCCCTGCAAAAAAAAAAAAAATATTTCACTTAAAGAATTTAGGAATGTATGGCTTTTCATAAAAGTTTGGAATTCAATCATCAAGTACTGATTAAATTAAATTTCTTTTTGCACTATTTCTTACTTCTATTTCAACATTATCTTATGTGAAGACAGGAATTCTAACTACACGAAATATATAAATAAACCAGGCTACCGAATTATCATTGTTTGTCAAACGACACATAGAGAAAATCAATTTTTCATTTCAAATAAAAAAAAAAACATTTTTTTAATATTGAGAATTTTCGATTTATCTGTGTGCAAAAACTGAACAGAAATGGGCTATTAACCAAGCCTTTAAGACCACTCAATGATCATTACCCATCCTCCCCCTCAGAACATCGAAATCCACTTTCTGTTATTAACACGTAATAATAATAAATTAACAGCAAAACTTATAAATTACAAAGCCACGACCCGTAAAATTTCGTGGGGAGAAAACGAATTGAGGAACATTCTTCTCTAACAACATATCACTCCCACATCCCCCAAATGAGACAATTAAAAAGTCCTCCAAGTACCGTTGGCGATTTCAAAGAGCGTTCTATGGTGCGAAACTAATCACTGATCATACTTCACTTGTCACAGAAGTAGCAGTAATGGGCGCTCAGGTGAATGCAAGGAATAGACAAGCGCACCAATTACAACCCTCAAATAGGCAGAAGAATTGGTAATTAGGTATAAAACCACGGTTCTCGTGAAATAAAAAATATCAAGCTTCATCAATATTTGGCGAGTTATCTCTTTCAGCTTCAGCACGGACAGGTGAATTCATAGCAGTCGTTTCTAGCCAGATGTTAAATATCGTTCTAAATTACATCTGCGAACTTTTTCAAAATCTTGAAACAATGAATGAAATTATTATTAAACATTTTTTTTCTTTCTGTTTTTCTATCGAGGTCCGTATTTCACATTAAATAATATGATTATTTAAATGCTATGAGAATATTGCAGTTAAAATATAGTGAATAATTTTTCTTTTAAATTCCAATTAATTTCGGAAAACTTATTTTCTTTAATGGAATTAAAAGATACCGAAATACATAATTTAAGCAATTGAAAAAATATTATAAATAATACTTTTTTTTTGTATAATCAGCAACTGAATAACAAAAAAAGGAATCAGCAAACTTCATATTTACTAGGTATTTTGTTATTTTTGTTTTGTTTTGTTTAATAATAACATTATTTTAATTAATTTGCTGCTTGATTTATAAAAAATATCTGAGAAAAATTAATTGTTAAACATAAAATTCTTTTTTTTAAACTTTATCACTAAATATGTTTTCCTTTTAACATTTTACAATTGAACAGCGAAGTATGGTATTTAAAGTTAACGGGTATAAAACGCCTTTTTTAACCAAACTTTATAAATATAAACATTGTAAAATATTTAAAAATTAGCTATGCGTTTTTTTAATTGTATATTAACACAATCCTCATTTGAACATCATACATTATATCCTTAAGATGATAAGCTTTCCATTACCTATTTAACATGACAACAGCATCTTCTAATCTTAAGTAATCATGTATTATCACTTATGAATGTGAATAGAGCCCACATTTTACCAGCTTAACACTTATAAAAGGGAATAGCACAAACATCTGCCTCTTTTCAAACCGAATTCTATTCACGTGCTTATTCTTATTCTCAAGAAGAGCCATCCCCAAACATAAGGCCTCTTTCTTTCAGACCCTAATACTATGAATGCACATTTTTCACTTCGTTTTTCCACCTACCATTAAATTGTTATCATTACACTATCAGAGAAAAGCACTAGTACAAGAACAAATTTCATAATAAATGGAGAAGTAAAAAAAGTAAATAACAGCGCGTTATTCTTGTAGCCCACCTGCTCCCGCTGAGACTTAAATGGGCGCAGTTGGCGGCCGATTTGGCGAATGGTGAAAGGCAACCTGGCGGGTTCACCATCTGCTGGAGAAAGCGTGGGACCACCGGAAGCGCACCGATGCCGTTTCCGGAAGCTTGCTTCGTTGATCATCGAGCCACTGATCCTTTCCCTACCTCCACCTTCTTGAAGAGAGAAACCCTCCTGCTCCCACCCGCACACAACATCAATGCTTGCCTCGCACCTTGCATTGTGTCCAGCGGGGGATCACTGCACTGGGTGTGCAATGCTTATTTTAAGACCGCGTTGCACTCACAGAATAAGAAAGGGTAATCTATTGTCTATTGCGTAATGTAAAATGTGTTGCAGGCCTACAGTATATGCTTATTTCATTCAGTGCGCTACTTATAATATTTTTCTGATTCCTCAGTAATGAAAGCGAAAATTTGATATTTTAAAATGACTGTTTAAAATTTTAACATTATTATTAAAAAAAAATTAAAAATGCACCATAACTTTGCAACACAAATTGAACAACGTGAAGCAAAATGAATTATAATTATTTTTTAATAATAATTTTACGATACAACACATTAAAAAAAATCCTAAAATTTTCCTAGCTTTTGTGTATATCAGTGAATAACATTCAAATGAAATTATATTTGAATGTTTATTGTAAATATATCTCTGGCATTCCTTCACAAACTTTCTTACGCTCCAGGGAAATAAATATTAATTAAAGCACATGTTTATCTTATTTTTATGAGTTTTTAAACTTAAACTGATAAATAAATTTTCGGTAATCTTCCAAAGGTAGAAAACAAAATATTTAAAAAATAATCATTTATTTGCAAATTTCTCTTTATCAAATTTCAATATTTGTGCTTGAAGTATCTCAAAAATTCAAACTGTTAAATGCGTGTATTGAAAACTAATTGACTGAAACTAGGCTGGTAAAATTGTGGAAAAATCAGTTCATATTCAAATAAATTTTGTTCAAAAGGCAAGAATCCAAAGATTTTATGCTAAATAACTATTTAATAGTTAATTTAACATAAAATACTTGGACACTTTAAGTTTACATGAAATAGTTGAATAATGAATTAATTGCAGTTAATTTAATAATTTAAATGATATACTTAAAATGTTATACTTAAATAAGTACCAGTACCTAGAGCGAAGTGATCTGTATTTTTAATTCTAAGTAGGAATTTTCATCCGAAATAGAAAGTGCACCATAGCACAATCAGATCTTTGTTAGAACAATTATTAATTTTTGTTTCAGAAAAAAACCTTACCGTGATATACTAAAAATAATTCTCTCAAATTAAATAAATTGCCATTTACTCATTAATGGTTATATATTATTGTTTTTCCTCAAAGCTAAGGGAAAATCACATACATTTCTGAATTTTTAAGAATATGTATTTTTTCCCTTCACTAAGATACAAAAGAGAAAAGAAAAGAATTTACAACAGATTTCGCTGTTTTTACAGAAATAAATTCGTCTCTAAATCAAATGCAGACAATTTACTAATTTTATTCAAGAACCTTTTTCCTTACATTATAAAACACGTCAGGCTCTAATCAGAGAAATTGACCATTTAAAATTCGATTTTAAAATGTGTTAATGATTTGGTGAAATGAATCCGATTGAATCAAGTTAAAATCATATAGCAATGGTAATAAAGTAAAGTAGAATTCGAAGAATGTCACTGAGTAACTAAAGGTCATCTACTTTTTTTTCTCCTTTTCCTCCTTAATGGTATGAAACAAGGGTAAAGATAATTTAATCTGTGGTCGTAACAGATATCAATCAGTCAAGGTAGTTTAGAAAATAGAAGAATGAGAAAATTAAATATTATTATACACACTATCAGGATTTATTTGACATATTTTGATGTATTCGTTTTAAAATATTGTTGCAAAATATAAATTATTCTTACAAAAACCGAAATCCTAATTATTTTGTAATTAATATTTGATAGATTATTGGTTTTATATTTTCTGCGAAAAAAATATGATTTTGAACTTGTTTATGGTGTTTTCTTAATACCTAAAAGGAATAATTAAGAAATAACTATTTCTATCATTTACGATTTTTTTAAATGCTGGAAAGAACAAGTGTAGTTATATTGATAAAATAGAAACTCATATATGGAACATCAATTTAAAAAAAATAACACTTTCATGTATATGAATGTGTTCTACCCATGTTCCAAGAACACATTTAAAGTTGTGCAGAATAATTAATACAAATAGCTTAAATTCAGGATTCTCCTTTTCACATTAAAAAGCTTATATTGTAGAAAAACTGATTTCTTAATAAATTTAAATATCACTTCTATTTAACATTATGAGCCGTACAATAAATGTGTTAAATATTTAATTCTAATATTCTTCAAAAAATTCAAAAATGCAAACAAATCTTGCGCAACCTTAGCGGCATTTCTAATTAATGTTGCGAAATATTTTGTGAAAACTTATATCCCCTAAAAATAATTAAATTAATTTTGAATTAAAAGAATAACTCTGATTTTAAATCATTTAATAAATTATTAAAAACAATTCTCTTAGATTGGTTTAAGTAATGCGCATCATGCACAGATATTAAAAAAATAGGGGAGAAAAAAAAACATATCGAAGTATGTTTCATGAACAACTTTTTTTCCAATAAAGTGTAGAAAAAAGTACTTAAATACATATATAAAGAAATCCACCATTCCTTTTTGGATTATCTTTTAATGATTGGACAGCCCCCACCTCTGATTGTTCTCCTCCTTCACTGAGGAGAGGGCGGGGCGAAAGGAAACAAAGAAAGACGAGACCGAAAATAAGCGATGATTACGTGAATGCGTGCCACGGCAGCGATGAATGACCGGCACTGTTCCACGTGGACCGAACAAAGAAGTCTTCTTTTGTTTCTCTCCTCGAAAGGAAGAGCAAGTAATTGCTCGATATTTACCCGCAATGTCCACGGACGATGCTCGGACGCTGGGCAGGAAACGATGACTATCAGCTGACGAAGTGGCCTCCAGTCACGGATGAGGGGGGAATGGACCTACCTTGCTCCGGATGCAAACAAACACTCACATGAGATATTCCTAAGACATTGCAGATATCGAATCTCTGAGATCTGGGAAAAAAGGAATCTCTGACCGCAATGAATAATACGAGTATAATCGGTACAAATGTTGATGTTGGGAAGAAAAAAAATTCTTTTACGACAGGTCAATTTTGAAATATTTTTGTTCAGTTTAATAGTTAAATAAATCCCTAGTTAATGAGACAATTTTAACCTAAAAAAAAAAAAGAAATACGAATGGTAATTTAATGCTGGTTCTCTTCCTGAAAACGAAATTAGTCTAATTTCAAAATAGTTTTTATTATAAAAAGTGATAAGAACTATTAGCTGATTTTGAGTGGATTACAGCATAGCATCAGAAATGTGATTAAGGAGGCTTAAATAAAATTACACATGAAGAGCAATAACTTAATAGAATTTGAACTTTTGCAGAGGTCAATTAAAAAAAAGAACTACAGCTGAAATGATATTTATTCATCCAAATTATTTTATCATATCGCATGCTGCATTTAGCTGGTTTTAACGTTCGATCTGTAATTTCACGCTATGATCCTTCATGAAAACTTAAGCTTTCGATCTCTTAAGTACCTATTCTAACCCCAAGATATTGCAAGCTTTATTTCTTTTTTTTTTTTTTTTTTCTTTCTTTCTTTCTTTCCTTCTTTTTTTTTTCTCTAATGACATAAAATAAATAATGTGGCTAATTATATTCGAATATATTGAATGCCTATACGTGTGAGAGAATTCAATTTTCAATTCAAGTGTCGCTTAGATTTCACACACAAAAATTGTCAAATATTTTTAGTGTAATAAATGATAATATATTAATTAAAAAGCCAATTTACTAATAGTATTTTTATTTTAAATAATACACAAAGAATATAATGTTCTCTCCTTCTCTATTTACATTCGAAAGCTTAGCAAACTTTTTCCTTCTTATAATAATTTAAGAGTTTCACTCACCCTTTTTTCTTGAATTTCAATGAAATGTGATTTAAATAATGAAGATATCAGAAAAAAATTGTGAAAAAATTAAATTTAATTCAATAGCTTAGAAACTCCATTTAGGGAAATATAAATACAAGACCTAGGATGAGGATATCTTCAACACGTTATTCAAAATGTTATCCTTCCTTTTTTCTTTTTTCAGATTTTGTGATAAACCTTTCTTCCTTATTCTTAAACGTAAATGAGTCTAGGATAGGTAGGGAGGTATTAAAAAAAATTATTATCTAAATTTTACCTATGCTACCACTCTCCTGTTTAAACCAGTTGAAATGCTAAAGTTCCGTATAAACTCATTATATTGCAAAATTATCTATTTTCTTAAAAACGCTTCTAAATTAAAGGGGTAAAAAACCTTTAAAACATTCTAAAATTAGTAATAATCGGGTTATGATTACTTACGAAAGTGGCTTAAAATTTACATGTATTTGACAATAGATGTGTTACTAAGGCAAGCGGTGTTACCATCGGGTTCTGCTATCTGTCAAACGGAATCAAAACAAATTTGACACTGACTCATAATTTAGTTTAGATTTGGCTGCCATTTGCTGCCAAATCAAAATTTGACTGGAGCCACGCCGAGTTGTCGGCGTCATTGTGTCGAGTTGCTACTGCCGATGAGATCTGGATTCATTATTATGTACTATAAACTAAACAACAATCATAACAATGGGCTGAATTTGGTGAATCTGCTCCAAAGAAAGCGATGATGGTCTCGTCGCCAGGAAAAATTACAGCAAGAAATTTTCTGAATGTGAAAGGCATCCTGCATGTGAGCTTCTTAGAAAAACTGAAAACTATCAACAGACATTACTAAAGTGAGATACCCTATTCCCCCCCCCCCGTGCAGAGAGCGGTGGAACCGGTGGCGGACATTCTTAAACAAAACAAAAGTATTTATCATGCAATAGTCATAAAACAAGACGAACTTCATTGAATAAAGCGACTGAACTACAATTATTTTTTGACACGAACCATTTTTATACATAGCTAAAAGCATTTGAAAATGTAGTATTTATCCAAAAAAAAAAAAAAGAAAAGAAAAGAAAGAGGACGTTCGCGATGGTCGCTATTTTCCATACTATACTTGGTACAAATATTTCATACAAAACTCTAAAGGTCTTACAATTTCTAAATAATCAATTACATATTTGTATATTCTTCTTACATATTCCGCTGTTTTCTGAAACTCTGAGGTTTCGAGCTAATTTTAGTTTTCGAAAACTTTTTTATTCTTCATTATGCAAAAGTATTCAAAACTATAAACTATAATTTGAATCTCTAAAATTTAAAATAATTTATCATATATGCAAATATATACATTTATTTTCACGATATCTATTTTTAACATTTTTAAAAATTATTGAGAAAATCTTGAAATAGATAATGTATGATATTTATGCGTACCGAACCATATAATTAGCTGGAAAAAAAAGATGTTCATTCAATTAATTATCTTACACACTATTTTTCACATTTATAAAGAAAATTCATTGAATAATTTAATGACAAGTTAATTTAATAATTTATAACAAGACATTAATTACTTGTTAACAGTAATCGTATAATTAATCATAAACATAATATTACACAGATTATACACAATATTTGTTATTACGAACAGAATTATTTTTCTGTTGCATTCCATTACGTGATAGATTATATAATTCAAAATATATAGATAAGTAATATGTTTTAATCGGAATTTTAAGCGTTTTTAGGTAATTTCTGCCCACAAGTCAATTTAAGCATTTCAGCTAATTTAAATGTCTTTAGGTAATTTTTGTACTGTTATCATATTGTAATTTTCTCTATAAGATTAATTAGGTTATTAATATCGAGTATTTCCAAGAAAGATAAAAGAGCTTGTTAAATAATTTTTCTTTAGTTCTTTTTACTTAATTAAGATTACATTCAGTTGAAAAGATGACTGAAATAAGATTATCATCAAAAAAAAAAAAAAAAAAAAACAACAAATCTTTCAAAATTGTTTAAGATAATATTATTATCTGAATATTCTATCTTTAATTAATAAAAGTGCAGCGGATTGATAACTTTATAATTTGTCTATATTAAGAATAAAGTATTTTGAACTGTTATCATACTCTAAAAGAAAATTTGAAGGATGTATGAAAGACTATAATAATAACAACGCATACATTTTTTATGCATCAAAATGCTCAAGTAATAAATTCTTATCCTAGTAATAATAATATAACACAATAAAAATTTAGAACCAACAACTCAGTTTCCATAAAAATAAATCCTATATTCTTATTATTTAACATGAACATATAAATAAACGAATATTGATCAGTATTTCATTTTTTTTTTGTGTTGTGTCCAATTTTTTTTTTGCCCTTCCCTATTTCTACAGTTAGGAGAGTGTCACTTCTGTAAAATTTTATCAGGTTTTATATTATCATAGCTAACAACTTTTTCTTAATTGCAGATTTACTGTACTCTAAGTTATTGTATTCTTTCAGAAGTTTCAATTATGATTTTAAATTTTCATTATGAAAATTAATACGCCATAAATTAATTAAATCTAGAGTAAACTGCGTTACCTAAATATAGCAATTTCTCTCTCTTGTAAAGAGAAATGTAAGACTACTTATTTAATACATTTTGTCCCTAATTATTGAGGTTTATATTTTTCTGCATCACATTTATTTAAATATCATCACAAAATCTTTATAAATGATGTAAAAATGAAAAAAATCTGTCCACAATAGCAAATAAAAAGAAATAATAGAATGGAACTGAAAAGTTATTTCAATGTGTGCAAATCGCATATGTAAAAGTGTGAATAAAATACTCATTTCATATTATCACCAATTCAATATTTAATATTCGTAATAATATTTCCTGCCTCTCACATTATTAACAAAAAAGTAATTTAAGATAATAAAAAAGTGCTTAATAAGAAAATACAGCACAATGATATAATTTTTTTCTTCTTTTATAATAATTGTGGTTTAAATTGGTCGAACGAAAAATTAAATTTCTTCCTCATTCTTCGAATATTCAAAACTTAAGAAAAATAATTCTAGCGAGGATCTATTTTGAGTGCAGGTGATGTTATGGTTACAGGAAATAGCTTCATCACATTAAAAAAATAAGATGTAAAAGTTAAAAAAAAAAAAAAGGTACATTGTTTTGATTGTAGTGGAGTGCAAGCAAAAATAGAAATGGCATTTGTAAGGAATATTCAATTTAATGTAAAAATGAAACGTACTGAAACAATTTTAAGCTTCAGTGATCACCTTTACGAGAGCAACACCTTGAACTTTTGATATTAATACAACTGCCTAGGTATTTATTCCCATGTCACCACTGTTTGCGTAACGGCTCAAAAGACTGCAAATCATTTTAAGGCGATTTTACGGATATCTTAAGAAGATGGCAGGACTCTCGGGAATATAAAAAAAAGTACGTGAAACTTATTTTATTTCATTAATTCTCACTATTACATTTTCGAAGAAGCTATTACTGCAATGATTGGTTTAGCAGAGATAAAACGCACATAAATTCCTTTCTTTTATACCCAAATTGTTAGTTATTTCAGTGAGATATGTATAAAGAATTTCGAAACCAATTTTGTTCATCAAACTAAGTTTTTGATTACCTCACTGGACCGCGGCTCAGAAGCCAAACTTTTTACTGTGATTACTACTCTCATTTTAACAACTATTTCATCCACCTCAGTAAAAAATCAGGATCGATTCTGTTAAATCAACGGGAAACGGTCGAATACCACCTTTAGTTATTTTTATTAGTAGATGTAAACAGCACTTACTATTTAACAAAGATTTTACTTTCTAATACCCCTAAGAAATTTCGTAATGTGTATAATTTTCTCAACGAAGCAAATTCTTTTAAGTATATCAAATTATGTTCTATAATAGTGATGAAGGAAAATGGAATTTCTATTGAATTGTTTGTACTTTCTAGCATTACTTTTGTTTCAAGAGCGTAGAAGTGGCCCTGAGCCTTGGTGCCACTAAAGACCCGCTTGTAGAGGGGCTTATGCACGAAAATCTGTCGAAGTCCCAAGTTCTCCCGAAAGTTTGGAGAGGGAGATGCCAGATCAAATGCAGTCTTCGTCACTTGACTGAGATTCAAAATTATGAGATCAGTCGCCAATAACCCTCATGGTGCTTCTAAGGGCAATGTTAATAAACAATCAATCAATAGTAAGGACTTTGAACGTTAAGGATTTTGGGAGAATTGAATAAAAACTAAAATAATTACTATAATGATAGTAATTACTTGTAAATTAAATTGGAATGCTTAATTTTTTTATTGCAATCAATTTAAAAATGGCAATTTAATATTATTAATTTCACTCTTAAGCTAATTGCATAAAAATAAATTATAATTTGGTCAAATTAATTAATTAATTATTATTGTTTTATATTTTGCTTAGTGAATTGATGTATTAATATTTATTAATACATATATTATTGTATGGATCTCGTTTGATAAATATACAAATTATATGCATGGCAACTATATTTTATATAAATATTTGAGGATATTATTTTTAAACTTATCATGTTTTTCTAAGATTTCAGTAAATATCCGTACACAAATGAGAAATTGTTAATTTGTACTTTCAAAATTTTTTGCAGATTTCTTGTGTGTTACGTTATTTATTTATTTATTTTTTGTGAAAAAATATTTTAAATATCTAATTTTAATTATTATTTTGTATAAAATGCTAAAAATATATTTTTTTAAAATACGTTTAAGTAGGGAATGTATCAGGAATTATTGGTTATTCTACGCTGCTTCACTGATACGGTGCGAAGGATGAATTACTATTTTTAATTATTAAATTAATAGTAATTGTCTTATAAAGACACTTATTATTACTTAATAATAAGTATTTCATCATACTGAATAAATTTTCAGCAATTTTGTAACAAAACATCAGGAGGCTAAGTATATCAATAAAATATCTTAAAATTACCTACATGTGGCTTTTTCCACCTCTTTTTCAAAAAATAAAATTATACTTCACTACAAGGTATTCGGAGTTTAAAAAAAGGTAAAAAAAAAAAAAAAAAATCACAGACAAACATCCTCAAAATACTCAGCTTTTTCATTTGAATATTCCTAATAAACATTTTTCAGTTCTGTAGAAACAATATCTTAATTAAAATGAAAATTTTTGGCACTTTATTGTAGGCATTTTCTGCCATTTTACATGTAAATTATTTATTTTACTTTATTTATAAGCCTTTTTTAATTAAGTTTATTTTTATAATTGTTTTCTTCGAAGTGCATTTCTAATTATTATTATTTTTTTTTTTTCCTGCAATATATTTAAATTGGATACTGTTGATATCGCAACTAGTTAATTTTTTTGGTACAATTATAACTTGATTTAGCCCCATTTTCAAACATTTTTTTGACGGAAATAAATTTATATCTGAGTAATTAGGGAGCCCTTTTCTTAATTTTCTATTCTGCTAGAAAATTAGTTCCGCATGACTTAAGCTAATGTCTTATAGTTCTTACGATAGAGAAACAAAAGTAAGTTATAAATAATTATTAAAATTTATTATATTTTACGAATGGGTACAAGGTATCTTGAGTCAGAAAGTATTTTGACAACGACAGAAAAAAGTAGTTGTGCTGATGTTTAAATATTAAAAGTACGTTTTGCAGCATTTAGTGCTAATCGAAGGAGAAAGAAAATGAAGATTTTGACTAAGATTTTTAGAAAATAATATTGAACTCCATTCTTTTTGATTAAAAAAAAGGCAAATTCAATGGGGAGACAGAAATTTCTGATGATGGTATGATCAGTGCACTTAATGTGAACTTTACTAATATTTTAGCATTTTTTCACGTCAATTTTAAAACTATTTCCATACTTTTCATATGACTGTAAAAAGTATGAAGATTGTTTGCGGTAATCCGGTCAAGAATCTGACGGTTATATTTTCAGTCCGTAATATTGTGCAATATCATCAAACGATTTGCGGCTGGTTTTTGTCGTTCCAAATCGGTTGCGGAAAAAAAAAAAAAAAAAAAAAAAGAAAAGAAAACCCCTCCAGATCAATGACCACATTTTACCAAGTTCTAGTGGGTCCATTAGAAATTCGTGAATTCCTTTCTTCTGAACTCATTCTTTCGTTCCAACTCTGCAGAAGATCTGTTACCTGTGTCAACACAGATGCCCTTTAATATGCGCTCAACACATTCGGCGACTACAGGTGTCGTAACAGCAGATACATTTTTGACGTTCATTCATGCCAGACGGTGAGCTACTGCGCAAGCGCCGTACTTTACTCATCTCTGGAAAAGCAAGGTCACGTGACGCCGGCTACGTCACGGAGACTACGAAAGTTTGCGGTAGAAACTTTCCTCTCTACGCGAGCGTTTCATTCATTCATCTCAACGCGTCCGCACCGGCGGGAATGGTCTTGCAGAAACTTGCAGCTGTGAACGAAATCTGACAAGTTATTCACATTCTTGGCTTTATTGATCCGAAAATTCGATAAAAACTTTTTCATATCACGCATATTTTAACCAGTGATTTGCAACTCGAAAAGTTTTTTTTTAATATTTTGAATAATATCGAACTCGTCAAGGAACGTAACCTTATACTTTCATTACATCAGGATTAATAACAATAAATCTTTATAGTTAGATTTTGCACAGATCCGCCTGAAGAACAGTTTTACATTGTGCCGTTTCTTCGATAAATAATGTGCTTGTGAAGAAATTTGAAAGATTGGAAAGTACTTTACAGTTTTATCGACTGCTGTATCGGCAAAGTTTACTTATTTTTATAAAACTATGAGGAATCTATTTGAAATTAAGAAGATTTTTTTCAAAGACATTGTTAGCAGTTTTAAAGTGTGCTTCTTCATATTTATGTTTTATATCGAATCAGGTAAGTCAATTTTCTGTTTTATCTGCTGATATATTATTTTATACAAAAACTATTAGATATAAATATGATAAATTTAAATTTCATAAAAATTTATTCATTTCCACCCCTTTTAACTTCCGAAGCTTAGGACTTGAAATAAAAATGAAATCGAATAAATTCCTAAAATTATTAGAATAGTTTAAAACATTATTTGGAAATTAATGATTTTCTGATGCTGTAAATACTCTATTGAACTACTTATCATTTACGTTTCGAATATTTCGAATGTGTTTTATGAATGTATTAATATCTTTAAAACATTATTTCATAAGATTCATTTCTAAACAATCACTCAAAATCATAAATTTTGTATTTTTTATTGTTTTTTATATTTTATTTATTTGATCTCTTAACGTTAGACCCTCACCCACTCAAACAAATTAGAGCATTTCTTTTAAATAAGTGTCACAAGTAATCGCGCCACCTTTAGATGTAAAATTTGACAAGTTTTCTTTCCTTTTTTTTTTTTTTTTTTTTTTTTTTAAAAAAAAAATTCTCAAGCTTGAGAATAATTCACGTCACTTGTTCCCGAAGAATTTTCATCACGCCATACTTATGAATATATCCTGCATTTTTCTACAGTTAAATCATCTTTACTGTAAACATAAAATATCAGCTCAATAGTTAATTCCGGTTCTTTGCTTTCTATTGCTTGGGAAATCTTTCATGAAACAGAGAAGTAGTTCGCATTATTATTCCTACAATGTGGTTTTACCCCGAGACCACGAAACAATCATTTAACAGAACGAGTTTAAGTAGGAACTTGATTATGTATTCATTTCCAAAACTATGCCTTACACAAAACTGTATAAAAAAATTTACATGCTTTCATTTATTTATTGTAAAAGTTTCATTCTGTCGCTGTCATGAAGTTATTATTAAGAAAAAAATATAAAACATTATAGTTAAATAAATGCATTTCCAAATGGATCTCTGTTTGATGTTTTAAATTAAGTTTATGAATTATGCATGAATATTATAAGTTTTTATAACGAATTAAACACCGATAAAGATAAATATAAGAAAACCGATATTTTTATGTTATGTTATGTACTAAACGATTATCGTATGTAATGAACTGATCATTAAAAAAAAATTCTCTGTGGAAAAAGAGATATCAATCCTTTATATTTACTGAAAGGGAGCATAGGTTTGGAAAACAAGAATGAAAAGGGTGAAATTGTCACCCTTCATAATACTCGTATTCTTTTCATCGCATTATTTGTTTTTCCACTCACATGATCACTTTTTTACTAGCTAATCATACGTTTTGTCAACAGAGGGCACAATGGGAAGGAAATTTATATTAACATCAAAAGAAACTTAAATAGTTTTTTAATGTAAATATAAATAATCATGGGAATGTAACTTAACATTTGAAATGGTTTAAGTAAACAATGGTTCGCATATGAAAAATAGTAAAAGAGAACGTGCTTAGAATGGAAAAACACATTAAAAGCAATCATGTTAAAAAGTTATTCAAAAAATAGCATCGCTTATGAACTGATGAAATTTAAAGACAAGCCTCAACAAGTTTTATTATGCCCCCATTTGAATGCAAAACCCGTATTATTATAAGCAATTCAAGAAACAGTCTTTGTTCTTTGCTATTAATTTGTAATTAAATTTGTTTTTAAAAATGCACTTTATAAAGAAATCATAACACTAAGTACATTATTAAATTGACTTGTTGGAAATAAATTTTTCTTTCTTGTTGAAAAAAATGTACTTAAAAAAATGCATATAAAGAAATCATAACTCTAAGCACGTTATTAAATTGACTTGTTGAAAATAAATTTCTCAAATAAATCACGACAAGCTTTTGATTAAAGTTCTTTTTCGATTGTGTATTTTGTAAAAAAAAATTTTAAAAAAACACATGATATTTATCATTATTCTCATTTCTTATTTTACCCATATAATTTTGTAGATAGAATATTTGAAAAAAGCCAAAAATATATTAATAAAACCTTTTTCATTTTAAAAGAAAATAACACGCTTAAAATAATTTTACGGCAATTTCTTAATCTTTTGGGATCCATGTTATATGTTGCAACAATGTTTATAAATCATTATCATAAATATTTTGACTAACATGTTGTTATGTCCCCTAATTATAGTAGACTAGCACGATAACCATCAAAAATGTATCAATTTCTTTTTTTTATGTACAATCTTATTCCCAATACCTTCACGCTCTAGTAATTCATACGCAGGTTGAATATTCAAATATTTTCTTCGTAAATTAATAAGACAGATGTGATAATGATGATTATAGTAACCTAACTACAATAACTAGTATCTCCGTGATTGAGTTTATAAATTAAATTCACGTTTCAGTTGGAGATGGTAAAGATTTATAGATCCATATTACATATATACAAAAAAAAAACAAAAAAAAATTGAAGGTCGATACATTACTTATTGGAATTACTAGAATATAATTGTTTTTTAATATTTATTCTTTAAGCCAGAAGGACTACAGAAATCGGTATTTGAGAACCAAATAAAGTATAAAGTTAATTGTGGAAAAGAGAACTCTAGTTTTTGACTTTTTTAAATGGATTTGTTTTAGAATTTGTTTTAATACTTGTAAGGTTTACATATTAAATTAAATATAAAATTAAAAAAATTTTGGTCTGTTTACTGGCAGTAAAATAAAAAACTTTTTAAAAGAGATTCTCCTTTGAGTCCCCAATTGCCGAATAAAGGGTCCTTTTTATGCGACATTTTGTTTCCGCTGTTTTATAATAAATTCCAAATTGTATTATTCTTATAATCAGAACTAAAGTACATTTTTGAGAATATTTTCGAACAACATATATAGTTGGTTGATTTGAAGCATCGTCATACTGACAACTGAACAAGATTATGGACGACAAGACTTGGAATTTTAAATGACAGAAGTGATGGTTACCAACGTTAGTTCCTCCCCCTCGACTAACTTCCACATCACACTATTGGAAAATTTCGGGATGCAATTCCATAGAAGGTGTAACATCCCGCATTATTCCACTCGATGTGTCTTAAACGAATCAAGACTCGAACTAATGGCTCGCAAACCATGATTACTATTGGGGATACCATGGAAATACGTGAGAACGTGTCCTTATTAAAGTCTGGAATATTTGCTACTAATACTATATCATCTAAAGAGTAAAGTCCTTAATGAATATTTCTATATTTAATTGACGCTGGTAGGATGACAAAATGAGAAGAAATAAAAGAATCAAATTAAAAAAGCGGTAACAAAATGTACAAAAGATAAGAATGAAATAAATTTGTTGGAAGAATGTTATAAATATTAAATATATTCAAAACATTTGTAAGATATTCTCAAAATCGTTAGAGGAAATTCGTAATCAGAGGAATAAAAAGTAAGAATTCGTTTGAAGTTATCAAAATTAAATTTTTTTTTTTTTTTTTTTTTGGTTTTTTTTTATGATAAAACTGAGACATATTTTTAAGAGAAAATTTTGACAGATGTTATCAATACCGTTTCATATCTCTGTCTTTTATGTGAGTATTTATTGGTATCAAAAAGAATCGTTTGGATTAAATACCTGTCAAAAATTAATAATTCAGAAGTAATTACTTTTTATAGATCTGAATAATATAACTGAGAAAAAAAAATCATTTCAGTATTTCGAAACTAATTTCCGCAACAATGATTTAACCATTAGAAGAGAAGAATATAGTAAACTCACACGCATAACAAAAAATCATTCCATCTCCATTTTCCATGAATCATAGAAGTGTAATGCTTTATTCGAAGCATGTTTTTCAAACCCTCACAACTGAAGAGTTGTTAATACGCCAAATCTATATGAATTTTTTTTGTGTGACAAATTTTTAATAAGATTTGCATAAATTAAGTCTTAAAGATTTTTTAAAATTCTTATAACTGTGCAGACAAACTAGATTTTTCTAATTCATATCAGCAAATTTCAGTATCACTATATATCTTAGTGAAATGAATATAAATTACCAATAATGAATATTCGGAACTAAAATGCTTTAAAATAAAAAATAAATAAAACATTCTAATTTGGGCGTGGGCTGAAGACAAGAACCATAATTACAGTTAGGAAACAGACTCTAACAGGTAACATTTTTTTTTTTCGCTTAAGAATAAATCTTAATTAAACAAGTTACGTATTCTCCATAAGGTGTATAATTTTTCGCAGCTGCGTTAAACGTTAAATGCTCTGTTGTATGTGACACCACATTTCACCAGCCTAATCATTTGTCTAAGGGAGATATCTTAAAAGAAAGAACAGGTTCGTGGGAGAAACTTGTGTATTCCTTTCAAAAAATAGAATCTTTAATAGGAGCGCATCCGGTGGGGAGAAAAATTCCCGCAAAGATCTCTTGGTTTTCTGAAGATTGAGGGGCAGACGAGAGGGGGTTTTAATACTTCCGCTTACAGCTAACATCTGGCCATCGGAAGCTGTGTTTTAAAACGAGCGGAAAAGAAAATTATATGCACGCGATTTGGATCAGACAAGGCTTATAAAAATCTCATGTAAGGGAACTTAATGGTTAAAGTCTTTAAAATTTATATCCAATTTTTTACTTCTATAAAACAGACATGCACGAGAGAGAGAGAAAGTTATACCGAATGGAATAATACGTTATATTTATTGATAAATTCTTCAAAATCATTTTTTTAAATTTATTTTTATTCCCTAATTTTAATGTTTTTATCTACTCAAAAAAAAAAAAAATGAAAAATTTAGTTATTTTTAAATTTATTTGCTGATTAGAGTTTGGATTGTTTGAATACTTAAAAGCCACACTAGAGGTGTTAAATTGAATTTATCATCAAACATCTCTACATCCAGTCATCAGATGACAAAGTACCCATTCTTCAAATTTCCAGTCCGCTGTACCTGAGGATTTCGAGGTCTGTTAGTGATAGGAAGCACACATTGACGGGACTCAAACAATTTAACAAAAAGCTCGCAGTTCTAATACAAATGTGGTTTTCACACTGGACGGTTGACCAGGTGCTTATCTTAGAAAGAATTCTGAATACAAGTTCCTTTTTTTTTAACTGCCTGTTACCCATTAACAAAAAAAATCTGCTACCAGTTCTATCAAACCAATGAGAACTTCCTAAATCCGCTACAGGAACCACACCTCTCGGGTAATTCCCCATGATATAATAGACTTTAGTGGTTCGCCTCGGTTACTAAGCCATGAATTGCCGATCAACAAACAGAAACGGAGTGAAATTTTTTATGATTCGATTCATATTAAATTATATGAAAATATTCTAAAAAAATCTTCAAGATTATTTACATACTTCTTTTTTTTTTCTGAGGGTATTCCCTTGCTTATCAAACCTTGAAATATTTAGTAATATTCGTTGATTTTCTCATCAGCAACCATTTCACCATCGTTAGAATTGAATTTTTTTTTTTTCTTCTACTTTCACAATAAATTAGTCATGTTTTCGAAATAATTTCTAAGAAATCAAATTTTTCTTTCAGAATTTGGAACAAATTATTATCATTGACCTAAAAAAAATAGTTTTTAGTTCTTTACTTGTTGTTCAAATCTCAAATTTTTTAGTTGTGACTTAAATTTACATGTAAATTTATCCTTTTTTGCACGTTACGCAATAACAAAATTTCTAATTCAAATTTCTTTTTAAATATTTTTGTGCTGTTACGACTATATTTACCGTACTTAATAATATATGTTTTACTTAATCATAATCTCATCATATATTTTTATTTGGTGCAACTGTAAATGCACAATCGGAATTGTTTTATTATCTCTGTTATATACTGCAGCAATTATATTGGGTTGGCAACTAAGTAATTGCGGATTTTTTTTAGAAAATCAAAGACAATTTTTTCATGGAACTAAATAACTTTATTCTGTAATGTATTGCCCATTTTGATCAATGACCTTTTGCCATCTTTCAGGCAGCATCATAATCCCACGTTCATAAAACTTCTGGTTTTTATTAGCAAAAAACTGAATCAGGTACGATTTGACATCATCATCATTATTGAAATTTTTACCATTCAAGGAGTTTTGTAAAAATTGAAACAAAAAGTAATCAGATGGTGCAAGATCAGGACTATATGGTGGATGTGGCAAATCATCCCAACCAAGCTCCAATAATTTTTGCCGAGTGACCAAAGATGTGTGTGGCCTTGCATTGTCATGATGGAATACAACACCTTTTCGATTTGTCGATTCGGGCCGCTTTTTTTCAACTGCATTGTTTAATTTCGTTAGTTGTTCAATGTAGACATCAGAATTGATCGTTCGGTTGGGTGGTAAGAGTTCAAAGTAGACAATTCCTTTGTAATCCTACCAAACTGATAACAAAACCTTATTTTTATGAATATCAGCTTTTGATGTTGTTTGAGTGTGTTCACCTGGCCTGCTCCACGATCTTTTCCGCTTGATATTGTTGTAAACAACCCATTTTTCATCGCCAGTTATCAGTCGTTTTAAAAATGGATAATTTTCATTACGTTTCTTTAGCAAATCGCAGCTGTTAATGCGTTGCCTTAAATGCGTTTCTTTCAGTTCGTGAGGAACCCATATATCGAGTTATTGAACATAGCCAAGTTGTTTTAAGTGATATTCAATGCATGTATGTGATACATGAAGCTTCTCTGCAATCTCACGTGTTGTACTGTGATGATCCGAATCGATTATTGCTTTGATTTGGGCGTCATCAACTTCAACTGGATGACCAGAGCGTTTTTCATCTTTGAGTGAAAAATCACCAGAACGAAATTTGGCAAACCAATTTTGACACTGCCGTTCTTTTAAGGCTTCGTCACCATAAACATCACAAAACTTTTTATGAGCTTGCGATGTGTTTTTCCCTTTGCGGAAATAAAAAAGCAAAATATGACGAAATTGTTCCTTTTGATTTTGCATTCTTCAACGAAGGCTAAGCGAAAACTACGCAACCGATCAAAAAACTTTTTTTACTGATTGACAGCTGAATTGCCAACTATCAAATAATAAAATGTGTTTTACATTTGTACTACGTCTGCAAACCTAAAAATTGAACTGACGCCATCTATGAGTGAAATCCGCAATTACTTAGTTGCCAACCCAATACTTTCTTTGTTTTCGTTCTAAAATACTGTAAATTTTTGTCATAACCGGAAGGTATAATCTGATCTCATTTTTCTGCAAATAAGTATACTTTAAAGTCCTAATTATGTCAAAGCAAATTTGCAGTTGTTGAATTATGACGAAATGTATTTTTCGCTTTGTGAACACATTACATCATGCATCAATAAAATAATAAATATTGTTTTACTAATTATCTTAGCATCTCCATTTTTAATGCTTATTCTTGTTGCAATATGTGTACCCGCAAAAGCCTAGTGGTCATGATCGCGGACTCGTAGTTTACGCTGGTTTCTTCGTGTCAAGGGTTCGAGCCCTGATGCCACTCAAGACCCGCCATGCAGTAAGGCTGATGCACATTAAATCTGGTGGAGGTCCCAAGTTCTCCCGTAGGTGTGATGTGGAAATTTTGAGAGGAAGTACCAGCTCAGGTGTCGTTATCGTCACTTGACCGAAACTCAAAATTATGAAGTCAGGCTCCAATAGCTTTCATGTTGCTTCTCAGTGCGACGTAAATAAAATCATTACATATGTTGGAATATACTAAACACAAAGTTAATTTAACCGGAATACTATTGGAATCAGAAAATAGTTAAATTGACGTTCAAAATAAATAATTTTCCACCTAAAGCTACAAGTTTTAAAAATTAAAAAGAAATTACTTATAACAAACACTGCAATAATTTGTTAATATATTATAATTTTATTAGTATTAAGTGTATTTATTAGATAGATTTGAAAAAAAATAATTTTAATGTTTGATTTTTTTTCTTTGAAAATTTTTCGACCAAAAATTTTAAATCTATTGGCTTTCTGAGCAACGAATATGAATAAAAAAAAAAGTACTTTTGAAAATTTATGGAGCCTTCTTATTGTCGCATTCTTCTTTTTTCTTCTATATTATAGAACATTGATTTCGACAGATAATTAATGGGTCGTATACCGAGCGGAAAAATTCTATTAAAAAGTTTGATGTCACAATGGAAGTGTGAAAAGCAAATAAATTTTCCGTTCCATCGATCTTAGATTATTCACAAGACAACTTTTTATATTATTTTAATATAATAAAGTATTCAATATAAAGTCTTCTGACGACACTTTTTGTTGCATTTCCGAATTTCTCTATCGTTTGAAGGGTCATGCCCAGTTCTCCAAGCGTGAAGTTGACAGTGCTGTTTTTTTCGGACTTCTGTTTTGCTTTTCTTTTTTTTCCTTCCCCCTTCGAAAGTTTGGCAGGTATAGAACAGTCGTCCTGTCTTGCTACAATGATCCGAATAATGTCATCTAATTGGGATTTAATTTATTCAATTTAAAACTTTTCCAGAGCGGACCATCTGAATGTGGAATGCAGTACATGGACTTCTTTAAAAATGAATTTTGAGATAATACACGGTCATTTCTCGTTCATCCTTGACAAATTGCAGCTTATTTTTCGTTTCGGACTTAAAAAAGTAGTAAATGAGTGTCTGGGAAATGGAGTACATCGATGTTTTGAGTCCAGGAAATGTTTTTCGAAGATGGGGTGAATTGAAGTTTCGAATAAAACCGTATAATCTCGATTGAGAAATGTTACGTTCTTTTAAGTATGAACTATATTTCTTTTTTTAGTAAGATTATATTAAGGTAATAAATTTGTTATCTACTTTCCATGATGATGTTATACAGCTTTTTTTTATGTAATTCTTAAAAATCATTATTTGGAATTTTTTGAAAAAAAAAATTGCCTTGCAATTCTTAATTCTTTTTTTTATTTGGAGCTAGACGTATTTAAATAAAAATAAAAACAAAACGTAATATTTTTTTTAATTCAAAATAGTTTAATATTTCATACAGTGAAAAAAAATGGTTTGATTAATATTATGCCTATAATTGTACTTTTAGATATATGTAGAACTAAACTCATATTAAAGTGATTTAACATTTAAATTCCTTTGTGTTTAAATAAATTACTTTTATGCTTCATGTATTATGTAAGAAAAATGGTTAACTTTTATGTGTACTTGTAACGTTGCACTTTTTACAAATACACTTTGTAATGATAAATGTCATTATTTTGTGTGATCTTCAGATCTAAAGTACATGATTTATTTATAAGATAACGCGAAATATTTTGTTGACAATTATTAAATTAAATATTTTAACTATTTTATTTTTTAATTATTTCGTATATTGTGCAGTTTGAATAAAAGATAAAAACGCGATTTATTTCCCCTTTATATTTATAGAAATAAAAAAAGGGAAAAGGTCAAAAGTTTAAAAAAGGGCCTTAACGACACATAAAAACAATCCAATGTTATTCATGAGAAGATGAAAATCAAAAAAGTACCTTAATTGACTTGAATAATGAAAGAACATATATAAACTAAAAGAAATCGTTAGTATTTAACTTATTTTTAATATATACTTCACGCAATACAAAAGGGGACGAAAAGTGGGTTGACGAAAAATTGGATGAAAATTTAGATAGTCAATTTATCTGATAAAATCATTTTGAAATGAACTTTATTTATTTATGAAATAATGTGAAAAGGCAGTTGTAACTAAGTTTTACAGATAACGTATAGCGTATAACTATATGAATCTGCTTAGTTCAAAAATATTTACTTACACCGGACTCAATGCGATCAATTAACAAGGCATTTTAAAGTTCTTCAAAATTTCACCTTCGCCATTTTTTGGCTGGAAGAACGATAGCAAAGTGAAAACGAATCTTAAACACCGATCGCCTCCGTCTCAAGATCGGCTTGGTAGATAGTGGAGAAGAGAAGACAATGACGCTATAATTTCAGTAAACGACGCAGGAAATTGGGATTAGCAACTCCCGCGAATGGCTCAGAAGAACAATATGACTGACTCACGAAGAATGGAAGCTGAGAAAATAAAACAGCTCAGGTTGGTAACCCATTTTTTATTTCTTTTTTTGTTGACAAATCAGAATCCTTCGAGGGCTTTTGTGCCTCTAAGTTTCTGGGTCAATGTTATCGCTTTCACTGGAATATTTGGCGTGATTTTAATAATGAGGAACTAGTCTATTGTTTTAGCTATTAAAAGGTCTAACGAGATTATAATAATTATTCTTTAAGACACTCAAGCTCGATATCTGTTAAATTGAAAGAACGTGTAAATGTCCTATAAAAATAACAGTAAGAAAACAAATCTCTGTTGTGTTAGAAAGTATATTTAATCTGATTTAGTTTTAAATCTATTCAATGATTTTAATTTTGTATACCTCATAGTTAATTGTGGATTATGATTTGGTTCATGAAAACAAGTAAATTTATGAAAGCAATTAACATGTAATATCTATAACATGTATAACAAGATATCGAATAATTCCTGGGTGTTAAATTTACGGAATTTTCTTAAACTGGAAAACGGATACAGCTCGATTAAAATTAGTTATTAACTTCATCTTACTCATACACACATTTGAATCTTTGATTAAAAATAGAAAGAAAAATAACAGAAAGAATAAAAATCTCTTCATATAATATATTACCAACAATTAATATCTGAGTACTTGTGCATAAATATAGGCAATCTCAGAATAACTCTTGAGAAAAATGTCCCTACTGTTAATTTGAAAATTATTAGTATATTACTAAATTAAAACATCAATGTCTTGGGAAAAATATTCTCCCTTCTTACATTATTCCTGACTTACAGTGGCACCCAAACTATATATATATATATCACTTACTTCCTTTTTTTAAAGACGTAAAACAATATTATTAAAAATTTATTTAAGTTTTATATTTATGAGAACAATGAAACGCACAATATGAAATGTATTAGACTAAGAAACAAAATTAAAGACCGATAATATTTTTAGTTACCATAATTCTTACGTTGGAGGTACAGATTTCTGAGTCACAAAATCGAATATACATCCTGTATAATTACTGAAAAATGTTATTAAAAACATATTTTTAATATTTAGTTGAACATCCTTCTGTATTTAAAACATCTTCCAAACAGTGGGCATTGATTTGAAAGGGGGGGTGTAGTTTCACTGGACATTTTTGTCCATTTTCCTTATGATACTGTTTATAAGTGTTATCTTTGTTCCTAATATTATGCTCTTGAACAGATTTTTCCAACTGTTACCTCAAGTTTTCTGTCACATTGTAGTCGAAATATTGAAATGATATATGCAATTGCATTTTACTCAGTGTGCAACAACCATAGCTTAATTTTAACTGCATGTTTTTGTGTTCGTTATCTTGTTGTAGCATACAATGCGTTTTTCAACTTAATTTGTGAAGAATAAATTAAAGCACTTAGTTTTAAATTATTCTTCAGTAATCTAAGTATTTAATTTTATCCATGACTCCGTCTATAAAAACTGATTTTTCCACGCCTTCTTCAGAGACCACAACCTCATATCAGAACCAAACCACCTCTGTACAAGGCAGTGAAAATAGTGTTTGGAGTTCAGGATTCCGCCAAAAATACCAGAGTTTGAATTCCACCAAACATGCAATGGACTATAACTTCCAAAAACATTCAATTAATTTTCATTACTGAATAATACACCATTTCAGAAATATTGAGAATGGTGGTAGCAAATGTAATCCTTTTTACTCTATTTGTTTTGGAACTGAAGGATTTCCTTCTAGCTACGTGACCATTATAATTTGCTTCTCATATCACACTTCAAATTTTTTATGCAGAAACACATCTTCCTATTGCTGCAAAAGTAGATGAAGTAATTTTTACAGAACTCACATTAGGAGTTTTTCTTACATCTCGAATGATGTTTCCGTTACTCATCGAGCTGAAGAACTCTTTCCTTCTCTTCCGGATTTGTTTGTAATTTTTGCCCCTCCCCTTCTTTTTTTTTTTACTTTTCTGGATAATGTTTTGAATCAATCCGTGATTATTTTGAACTTCGTTTGTAATATCACTCATAATTTTTCCAATCTTGGACATTAAAATAGCAATCTTACAAATTTCAATATAAGTTTCAACTCTGGGGCTTATTTTCACATTTAAAATACTTTCTCCCTGGAAATAAAGTATTAGTATTTTAGAAAACAAGCATTTTTATTCTAAATCATAAAGAAAAAAAAATGGTATCAAAATCAGCAACTTTTTTAGAATGCATGCTCAATTTTATTATTTTGAAATCTGGATCTTCGACGTTAAAACTTTGTTAGTTAAAAATATCATCGATTCTTCATTTTTATTTTTCAGGTTAATACGTTTTGCAGTGCGCATTTTATCGTTCCAATAAATATTAAACTTTTAATGCTTATTTAATATTGTTTTACATTTTTCAAAAATAGTGTGAGAAGTGTATACTTCATTTTGGAAGTCCCTTTATATATTGTTACATTCTATTGAGTAACTATCCAGAACAGCTGAGTTATGAAATGTTTATCACGTGTTTTTTATTTATTTATTTATTTTACTTAACAAGACCTTGAAAGAGGTTATGTTTCTAAATGTTCAGCTGTTCATTCAACAAAGTTTTTATAGCATTTTTTGAACATGTATGAATCACTGTCTAAAATTAGGAAATAATATTGCAAAATAAGTGTTTTGGATCCTAATTTGTTTTCCTTAGAATTTGCTTAATTCTCTTACTACAAACAGCACTACCAAAATATTGCTATTTCATGCTAAGTAAACAAATCCACGTTTCAATACTAATGTCATAACAAGGTACAACTTTCCCGTTGAATAAACAAAATCAAATAGAAATTTCCTCTCGTTATAAAGGTAATTTAAAGAAAGAGCGAGCGAGGAAAAGAAATATATATCGAGAGCCATTCCGTAAATATTTAACACGGTTTGATTTATTTTCAATTGTTCGCCTTCAGATTTCGTACAAGTGAATTGCAAAAAATGTTTGTCCAATCATTGCGTTCCACGCCATAGGAACAATTACGATTCCTAATTCAAATGGAACAGTTTTAAAGTGGACATTAGAGAATCATTCTTTTTTAGAAGTCTGTTCACGCAAGCTTTTCTACGATGAAATTTTCATTACAGTACAGTATGAGGAAGAAAACTCGTTTGTAAAACCATCTCAAAAGAAAAGACAATTCTCAATAAAAAAAAAAAATGAAAATGCTTTCTAGATTGTCCTTTGTTTGTCTCTGGGTGCGTCATGTGATTTGTAATCAGACATTTACTTCTCATTGTTGCTATCAAAAATTTCTGCGAATGTTTTTTAGTCATTGATCGCATGAAATATAAGAAATTATTGTAATGGACGGAGGAAATTGTCCTAATTTTTAAGCTCGTTATTTTCCTGTACAATAAGCTCAGTTTCTTGTCTTGGAAGATAATTTTCAGTCATTTTAAAGAAAGAGACATGTCTTTAATTCAATGAGTATTTTTTTAATGATATGGGATTAACAATTGCTCATTTGCGTTACTAATAATAAATGGATTTAAAACGTTCTCACTCTATTTTTAATGAAGGGATTACATTAATGGGATTATTACATTATTCTTATAACACGTAACCTTTTTACTATTTAAATATGCTGGATTTGAAAATAAAACTCATTCTTTTCTAAATTTTCTTTTAGTTTTTTTTTAAAAGTAATGTATTTCTACATGGAATTAACTAATAACAGTTTATTGTATTATCGAGTTGTATTCGAATCGTTATCAAAGTAGCTTTTAATTGGTAAACAAAATTTGATTAAAAGCCTTGAATATATGAACACCTTCATATTACAATATATCTTGAAGAAATAAATCTTAAAATGTGTCTGGAATAAAGTTATTTCATTGAAAGTATTTTACTTTAACGTCCTAATAAACGATTATTTTTTTTGAGATTGTGCCATTAGTTTGTAAGTTCATTCCAAGCAGGATTTGCGGAGGACCCTAGAAATTTACGTTTTGGAACTAGACTGTATATCTATGAATTTTATGTATTTGATTTTGAATTAATATTATCTATGAATTTTTGAAATTATAACACGAAACATTTTTTTTTTTTTTTTTTTTTTTTTTGTACTTCATCTGACAGCATGTTATTTTTATATCCTAGCATCTACTAGATTTAATTCAATATCGTAATATAAGTAAAAATTAATAAAGTGACCGTTTTCCCCCCTTAAATGTTATATATTTAAATATACTTGCAAGTTGTATATTAACCAAACTAATTTAATTTCATTGGCAAAAAGGACTATTTTATGTAATATTTCTTATAGCTATTTAAAAATTTTATTTTCAAGAGTTTTATTTTTTTTCTCACTAAAGGGTTCAAATGCTCTAATTTGATCATTAAGTCAACGAACTGTATCATTAATATCATTAAGAGATTAGATGACTCATTAGATTTATTATTAGTGATAGATTCAGATAGTATCTCCAGAAAACGTCGAAAACAGTCCTTAATAAGTAAAATTTGTTTCCACACTAAGAACTTTTAAGTCTAATTTAAGATAGATTTTTTTTTATTGGACCACCCAGATAGAACTCATTAAACTAGCTTGGCTAATAGAATCTCTTCTTTACCTAAAATACAGATTTTTTAAATCTCTAATGGTTAAAATCTTGCGTAAAGCTGTTGATAATTTATGAGTCTTGTTCATATCTTGGATTCGACCTCTCTCACACTATCCTTTCTTATATACATAAACCACCAGCAAAACCATTGAAATACACTTCAGCAATTTTTATTCGTTTGACCATCTGGATTGGATACATTTAAGTAAAAATAATAGCTTCATTTTTGATTTCGTCCCACGTATGCATAAATTTTGTATTCCTGTAACGCCTTGACACGATGAAATGCGAACAGTTGTGTTTTTCTCTCCAATATCCGCGTCGATATTCAACTCCTACTGTGACAGGTTAATCTCTCGTAAAGTCTTTTTAAGTAGGAGAAATATAGATCAGATCTTTCAAGGGTACTGTAAGGTGCGGCGAAGAAAAAAGTATCTACTTGATTAGCTAAAATGAAGTAGGCGAAAGTGAAAGACGATTGTGCGGGTTAGATTTTTGAAACAGATAAATTCTTATTAACTTTTTTTAAAATTCAGTATTGTTTATAAAACTGATCGACGAAAAGCATTTTAATAATAGCGCCTGCAGACACGAAAGTAAACATTTATGAATATTTAGGTCAATGTAAACTATTATATTTACATTAACTGACATTTAATTGAACTAATTCATTTGATCAACCGTGAATGGTCAACTATATAGTGAAAATTATATTCATCACAAAATATATTCTAAAATGAATTGAAAATTATTTATTAAGTGAAAAATTTTAATTTAATTCAGTTTTATGTAGAGCGCTGTCTATTTTTGCCCTATATAAAAGTTTATATAATACAACCATTATGCCTTATAATTGTGAATTATTGTCGGACGACGAAGTCGACATCTAACCTGGAGCCTTATTATCTACATCGATGCTGTTCCTTCGTTGTTTCCATCGAGTCGTTGATTCGAGTCATGATTCCGTAAAATACTTGTCTATAGAAGACCTAATGATACACATTAAATCTGCGGAGGCTCAAAGTTCTCCCTTTTGGGTGGTGCGGAAGTTAGAGGAGTGGAGTGCTAACTCGGGTGTCCCCAATTGTCACTTCACCGCGACTCAGTCGTTCGTGGTCCGCGGCCAGTAGCCTTCATGTTGCTTTTAAATGCGACGTTGATAAACAATCGATCCACACCATTCCTATGTTAGGACTTTCAGCTCCGTTATATTTAACGTGCGTTAGTACCTGCGAACGAAAATCTTTGTTTGGAGAATCACGAGAATATTTTTTTAAAGTTATGTTTTCTAATTTCATTTACATTAGTACCAGAGCTACTCAACCAGTTAATAGAGACGGATCTCTTTCCTTGGAACCAATCAAGGTCGCAGGCCTTGATGGAGGTAGATTCTTGTTTTTCTCAAAACTCCATTCGTACTACGTGAGGTTAAGATAGACTTAAAATGTGTAGCAACTCTCTTATACTCTTAGGTATTTTTTGATAGAATCGAAAGTCGATTTCATGACTCTTGGTTCAGGAAATTTTCTTTATTATTGATAGAATATTGTAGATATTTGCAAGGGAAGGAGGTATCAGAATGAAATTTGTATGACACAAAGAGAAGAGGACGGGAAAATTCTAACATTGTCAGCTCGGTGGTGATGAAGCAATTACAATAGGTTTCTTGTCCTTCAACTGATGCCACAAAAGACCCACCGTGTATCCGGTACTGATACAAGTTAAATCTGTTGAGGCTCAATGTCCTCCCATTGGCGTGGTGTTGAAGTTTGGAAAATGAAGTGCCAGCTCGGGTGTGGTCCTCGTTACTTGACCGAGGTTCAAAATTACGAGGTCCATTGAGAATAGCTCTCCTCTCAATGCGACGTTATTAAGCAATCACAATCTGGCCCTTCTGAGCAATCGAAAAATAATGCCGAGAGTAACGCCAATATGAAAAGAGGTTACATATTTTTACACCTTTTGTTTGAGATTTGATACGGATCATCGCCATTAACCCATCATGAGCAGTCCCAGTGAGACGTTAACATATCCACATTGCGTTGTCCCACTAAGTGAACCTTTCATCTGATATAAATAGACCGAGATCTTTGAACTCGACCCTCAAGACATCCTCACCGATTACGTTTAAGTGTATCGGTGGATCAAACGGTGATCCTTCCACAAAGCAAAACAGAAGAATCCAAGAGCACCCACTTCATATACTGCGTACTTCATTGTCATTGGAGGACAATGAGTGGTGCCAGAATCCTGTAATCTGACGGGTGCGCATTTAAAATCACCCCCACGACAGTATCCGTCTCCGTTGTTGCCTTCTCTTTCCTTTTTTTTTTTTTTTGTTAATCGCGTTGGTGCGTTGGCTTCGACTGTCCTTGATCTTCGAGAATCTCCTTGTTTTGTCTCACGGACTCCTGGACGAGGCGTGACCATGTCACGGACCAATGATCTGGCAATGATCACGCAAACTAAGTTTCCTCGCTCGATCGTCAGTCACAGTCCGGTAGAGCACCCCTGAGGATGGATGGTGTGTACCCATTTTGGGAAGCTGGATCGTCTTTTATGTTTTCTCCTGGGAAAAGTCTCTCTGGGGGGAGAAATTTTGTCGCATTGCGTGTTTTGTCACGTTTCTTCTGGGTTCGTCTCGTTTCGATGGATGGGGTTCTGTGGGTAATCGGTGGAGGGTTTCCGTTTTAATCTTCGGAAATTGGGGATCGTTAAGAATGAAGAAAAGAAGTAAAAAAAAAGAAACCGTATTAATGTTTTGGATAAAGTATCGTTTCCTGTCTCATAGAGTTTTTGTGGAAATATTTTAACTCTCATAAACATCAGAGGTTAAAAGAAAACGCATGAATAAAATAATAAAAGAAAGAAGTCGAATTTATTGTAACCGTTTTATTCGGCGATCTATTCGTCCAAAATTTTAATAAATCGTTCCATAGAATAATATACTTTTTCCCTTTGTCATGCTTTGAGAATTTTGCTTTTACCAAATCTGTCGATATCTTAACTTTCTCATTAAATAGAGCTCTGTAATCTAAAATATTTCTGAACAATTTCTACTTTTATTCTGGTTATTCTTAAGTGTGAATTTTTTTTCTTTACAATCGAATATTTGTTTTAACAAATATGATATATAAGTTTTCCAATCATTTCGGCTTTTTGTCATTTTTTTCAAAAAAGAATTGCGACTAATTGAGAAAGAATTAAGAGGTATGTATTATCAGCATAACCTCTTAAGACAGTTTCAGCGTAATGGCTTCTTAATTACAGTTGATTCGCTTAAATTTGCCTTCGTGTTTCATTAATAAATCATTAAAAAATGTATTGAAAGTTTTTTGTAATACTTTCATGCCTAAACTTTCTGTTGTACTCATTTTTAGATGAAAAATAGGAAATTTTCTATATTTTAATTCCTAAAATATCATCCCCTAAAATAATATCCAAATTATACTTCTAGGTTTATGAAAAAAAAAATATTAAGCTATACCCTTCACCCATTCTCTTAAAAAGACCTCTTTTTAAAATAAGGCACTGTTTCTTAAATGTTAAAAATCTAATTTTATACGTGTGCTAATCTTAACAGATGTGTATTTTTTTTATTCAAGTTAAATTTGAAGTTTAAAGGATTTTAAAATACGAATGAAGAATAAAATTTCTCAAGATTAAAGTTATTTTTACTTCTTTGCTCTTTTTTTTTTAAAACAAGACTTTGCTTAAGAAGTTATCAGATTTCTTTATTGGTTTCGCTCTTAAAAAAATATGTTTGAGAAAAAATAATTATGATTAATATAGCATTCTTCCTAACGCGGATGTTAGATCTTTAAAATTCCTGAGTCTTCAAAAGATTTTTCTCCCTTTTAGACTGAAGGTCAAACGTTGTCAAACCAGTTGTTGAGCGATATAAATCCAATTGCAATGATCTCACAGATCCTTTAACAATCCAGAAGGTTTCAGATGACGAAGACTAACCTAGAAACCTATAATCTTTTGAGGCTACAAATAGTTCATTGCATTTGCCGGTGGTAATTTTAAAATTCTTCTGATATAAGTCATCATATGTGATTTTTAAATTTAGTGTTTTTTTAGAAGCTTAAGAAATTTTTGTCTTTCTAAGCAATTGAATTTTTATAATTGCAATTAATTTTTAATGAACAATCTTTGGGATAATTTCTGTTTGTTTACATGATAATTTTATCTTAAGGCTCCCGTCTACCGGCCATTGTGATTTCATGAATGTGATGCTAATCCTATGGAATTTCTACTACCATTCTCAAATTCATACCATTTGATCTGGCTGAATGCAAAAATATGTATCTCAAAGAATGCAAAAAATAATGTTTTTTGCGAAATTACATTTTTCCTTTGATTAAAAAAATTTAGAATATTTTTAAAGACCAAAAAAACCCTCAAACGAATACTATAAATAGGGCAAAAACACTTTTAAAAATCGAAGGAAAAATGGAATTCCGCAGAAACCTTCATTTTTTTTTTCTCTTACGGATGCACTTTTTTTCACTTATTTTAATAGATTAGCAAATATTTGAATACAGTAGTAGAGAAATTCCATTGGATTAACATTGCATTCGGGAAATTAAAATAGCAGGAAGATGGGAGCCTTAATTGTAAGAGTATACGTGACAATTATTTCATAATATTTTCATATACTTAATTTTTTGTGCATTTTATTTCTCATCTAGAATTATTTTATTGATGAAAGAGAAACTGTCTTATAAAAGTATCTCTGCTGAAAAATAAATATTAAAAAAAGAAATTTTAGTATATATTTTAGATACTGAAAATTTCTGAATCTATGTTTGAAAGACAGATTCAGTTAATTTCACAAAAAACATTTATTTCATCAGAAATTCCTGTGCAACATATATATATATACTCACAAACTATTTTGCATTAACTATTACAACGTTTTCCTATTTATTACTGACTACTTTTATTTAACTTTTTTCATATGATAATGAGAATAAATTACTATTTTCTCATTGTTTCATTTCCTAAATAAGCAATCTTCTGTGGTCTGATATCTCAGATTGTCTAAATCTTTGGCTAAACAACAGAAAAATTGAAACTCGATTCCTCCGAAAACTATTGTATGAAATAAAAGAAACTGCTGAGTTGAGATTAAATCAAGAGGACTATAAATTTATCAAGAAACATAGTGCTGAAATTCGAAAGCTGAAGCATTTTATAAGATATCGTTTTTTCCAACATTTATTATTACCTTTATCTGTTCATAATTTGTGTATCAGTTTGGCACAATTCTTTTCACCAACTTTTTACCAACTCCGATTTTAGAAACTGAATATTCCAGCAGAAGTTGAAGTACTTTGATATCTACAGAATGCGAAGCATCTTTTAAAAGAGATTATGGTCTTTGTTGCTCTATGTACCACAAAAAAAAATCATCAATCAAAACTAGAATTTGAAACTTCGTGCACAAATTCAGTTTGGATGACAATATAATATTCAATTACAAAACTGCAAATAAAAAGAAAACAACTAAAACTTTGTGCTAAAAAGGTTTTGAAAATAAAGACTAAAAAAGTAGTACATATAAATTCCACTTTTTTGTTTTATTTATTTATTTATGATGATGATAAGCTGTCATTTTCAGCATATTTTCATTTAATTTCTCACTGACCGTGAAGAAAAAACATTTTTTTTAACTTTTTAATTCTTTTACCGCAAAGAAGTGATGATTTTTATAAGAAAAAAATTATGTATAGTATTGTTATCTTACGTGGCACTAAATCATTAGGTCCGTTGCCAATATCTTGCTGTACAGATCAAATGAGGGGCATTAATTCATCGTAATTAAATCTTACCAAGGTGTCAAAAGACACAAAATATTATTTATTTTTAATAGTCTTTTTAGAATAAATATGCCATTTACTTTAAAATATAAGGGTTAATTCCATTCCAAATTAAGTAATTAAAACTTATATTTTTTTAATTACCAGATTGCTTACCTGTTCCCACTCTATTCTACTGATGTGAATTGCAATAAAATTAGACAACTCTACTCTATTTTCAAAGTGTTAGCATTTTAATTAGTAATTTCTTTTTCACTCTGGTGTGCGGGAGGTTTTAATACAAAACAAAACAAAAAAGTGTTTAACAACTTACAAAATAGGCTTAGTGTATATAATTCAGTAAAGAGAATCGATATCCTTCCATTTATTGTAGTTCTGACTTACGATCTAACCTTAGTAATCGGTAGAAAATCCTACGATATTAGCAATATAATGCGACTACCACCTGATTATCGATGCGTGAAATATTGTTATACTATGATAATAGAATGAAGTAAGACCGTATAATATTATCGGGGATGAACACTACAATGGAAGGAGCTTTTATTTGTTAAAAGAATCTTTGAGTCTTTTAATAAATTGTCTTTACATTCAGGTTTTTTTTTTGTTTGTTTGTTTGATTATGTGACATTTTTTGTATTCTTTTGCAATGAAATTTCCCCAAACAATAATCGTCAAGTGCGTTGAATACTTGGGAGAGAAGGAAGTAGTGATGACTTCATATTGCGAAGTTACAAGATAAGAACAAGGAAATTTTTTCCTTTCCTATGTTTAGGGATTACACCCCATTGTAAAGTAAAATCAATTGTGTGTTGGTGTTTTGAGAGATTACACCATGCAATGTTTCGAAAATATTCGTCAACACAAAGCTTGATTATCTTTCTTTCGTTTCTCCAATCTTGTCTTGTAAAAGATTAAAAATGATCTGGGAATGTAACTCATAATAAGAAAACAAGAAGTTAAAACAGTTTTGAAAAACATTTTAATGCTTATGATTTTTT
>BMAW01096529.1:134675-147193 GCA_019974015.1 Nephila pilipes
CCAGTTACGTATTGCCCAGTCATTCTTAAATTGGTGCCAGTTTGATTGTTCTGATGTAATTGTGCTAGATTTATGATGGTCCTGTTTAATGTGTCCCACCATCACAACAGCCCACGCACGATGTCATTGATTCTGATGCAAATTTTCCTGTCAGAAGTGCTTTGATAATGTATGTTTGTATAAAGTCTCATTCTGAAAAGATGAACCCACTAAACAATAAAACATTCGGCAGTGTAGTTTTGAAAACATGTAAATGAAACATATTGATCTGAATAGGACACTCATATCCATTTTATTTTTAAACCCATTGTTACTTATATTAATGATCCTAGAAAGATATATTTAAAGTTCATGAATTTTAAAAATCAAGGCATCTTGTAAAAGTTAAAGTATGTACATTTGAATGAGAAACTTTCTTCTGAATTGAACTATTCAGAAATAGTCATGCGTACATTCCAAAAAGGTTTGTATTTCAACTAAAGAATGTATCATAACTATGTATATCATATATCAATTCATTTATTTAATTTTAACTCTTAATTTTTAAGCATTGAATGTTGCAATTTAAAGGTTAAAATTAAATAAAGCAAACTGAAATTGTTTTATTAATAGATGAAAATGGAATACTGTGTTTAAATGCCATTATGAAAAGCAATGTTTCATCATTGTTGTATAGGGCCTTTTATTTTAAAATAGATTTATTAGGAGCCCAATCCTCTATTTCCAGCTCTTAATGAAAATAAGTTTTCTTGATTTAAGTAATTTGGGAAGAGATTTATCTGTTTCACAGTTTTATCATCTATTTTCAGTGACATGTTTTGACTAGTTATAGCCTCGTTTCTAATTTTTAGTCATAAAAGATATTTTGAAGATTAAACTAATGTTTATCAGAGTAAATAATCCTTTAAACGAACAAAATATCTCATTCTATCGAAAGAGAATTTTATAGAAGTCATATTTTCTAATAGATGTTTAATAAAGAATTGTTTTATTTGTATACATTTAGATTAACGAAATAATGAAATATTTTGTTCTAATTATTTTAGGAAGAATTAAACAAATCTTCTTTCACCTCTATTCTTGTATTCTAGAACTCTATTTCATTTAATCAACTCAATGTTGCACAACATTAAAGTTACTTTTAAGTGAATATGCATTTGGTTTAGAATCATTCAATTTTTACTAATAGCTAATTTAAATTATTATTATATATATATATATATATATATATACATTTTATTTATTATTTCAGGAATAAACTGGTATTCATCCTCCGCAACGAAGAAGTAAGAGAAGATAAGAATTTAGTAGACATCTTTTAAATTTTATATTGGAAAAAAAAAAAAAGATGAATATATTTTACCCATTTCTTTTCTTGTCAAATTTTGTCAAAAATCATTGCTCGTGTTTTTACATTACATCTTCTCTGGTCATTTTACTCTAATTAATGATATCCGCTTAGTTCATGTCCATATCTAAAGCATCCGTTCTGTAAGCATAAGGAGACACATTATTATTTATTAAGTATTAAGCGATATTTGAGCGATCGAACAGTGGATGAGTAAGTTTATCGGCTTGTCCAGTCAAATACTAAGAAAATGATCGCGATTGATTACAGCCTATCGTCTTTGTCACACATTCTATGTGTTTAATCTCATTATTTGCCAAAGCGTTTCTTTAGAAGATAAAAATGCGATGTTATTTGATTTAATCGGATTTGCATCTTACCAAATGCAGATATTTCTTTTCATCTCTTGTTTTCTTTTACAGAGATTACTAGTGATTCGGTTGAAAACATTAATAGCTGTCAATGACCTGTTTCAAATCTATTCAATGCTTAAATTATGCAAAGTGGGTTTTTTGTCGAATATTTCTCAACACTATCTTAAATTATCCTTTGGTTTTTGGTCTGGTAGTTAAAATGAATCTGGATTTTTTTTTTTGTGTTGTAAATACTTATTTTATATTAATAATTACAAACATATAGATCTGAGACTGATTAATTTGTTTCTTTTTTTCTTTCTATTTGTTTATTTTACTATCGATTTTTTTAATCTTACGAATGCTATAAAAAGAGTTTCATTGTGTTCTAATTTCATTTTAACTTTTATATCAATGACCTATCTTGACATATTAAGTCAAATTTGACGTACTATCGAAATATTAACATACTTCCCAATGAATCCTTACCTCGAAACCTTTAAAACAAATCCTTTTCTACTTTAATTCTAAGATGTAAACTGCTTCTTAAGTATTTAAATATATGACATACATCTCACATAAACAACACTATAGGTCCACTGATGAAGGTCTTCGTATTTCAAGCCCATTAATCGAGAACGGTTGATTCATTTTGCAAACTTCCACATCACACACCGATGGGAAATTGATGCTCGTTTGATTAAACAGGCGATCTCTTGTTAATTCACAGATTAGGGGGGAATTCAATTCGAATCTTCCTTCAGCTATTTAATGACCTGTGGTGAACTCTGCAGATTCACTGAGCTTAACAACTGAAAATTCCATTAGAATTCAAAATTTAAGAATGCAAGATAAAGATATATTTACCACAATTTTAAACTATATAATTTATTCAGCAAATTATCAGCGTTTATATCAATTTCAAGAAAAACAAGTCAGATTAATTTATTGAATACATACATTCTATTGAGATACTTTATTGAAAAAACTCTTTTTACAATATCTATAATACTTGATCCACGAGGGCTATTAATGCAGAATTTGTAATGCTTGTTGATCAACTAAATTCTGCAGGTATCGATCAATTGTTTTCACATGTCTTTTAAAAAACTATACAATAATTTACGAAGTTGTTTTTAGTTCTTTTGTAGTAAAGTAATATTTAAGTTCATGGTGCCAATCATAATGTATGTAATTAAGAGACGTAGGGCATACCTGAACTTTTCTCTCCACTTTTCACAATGTCAGTGTAAGAATTTTGAGGCCTTAATTTGATTTTAAGGAAGTACTGGTAATTCCTAAAGATGGCTCAGTGAATTAGTTCTTAAAACATGAATCGACTCCATATTTATTGGGTGAAGTTCTCGAACTTTAACTTCTGAACTCCTATAACCTTTTATATCCCATTTGCACTAATACATACGAGTGTAGTGTATTTTATAGGATGGATATACATTTACTGATATATATATGATATATATATATATCATTATTTTTCTGATTTCTATCTGGATAATAATATATATATATATTGATTAAGATATCATATATATTACATATGTTACTTCTTCGATTTTGTCTTTAAATATTTTAAATTATCTTTATATAGCATATTTGCATAATATATTTACAGTAATATATGTATATATATTAATATTATACAAATATAGTCCGGAATATATATCATAGTTTTCAGTGGGTTATGTTTCGTTCGTTTAAAATGTTACACCTTTTAAGTATGTAAGATAAAAGAGCATTGCACCCTATAAAATCTATATTTCATTTCAAATTTTGGTTTATTTTTCTCCTTTGTTTCATGCTTCAGGATTTTTTCATGTTTTGGCAATGATCTTCTTTCTTTTTGTTGTTTTTTCTTCAGGTATTTTCTTCTTCTATCAATTCGATGGGGTAAATTTTACTTTCTTCTTTGGTTTTGCACTAAATCTTTTTTTTTTTTTTCAATTTTCTTTTCATTTTCCTCTAACCTAAAAAGTTTTGTGTGTAAGTTTAATTTTAATTTTTAGGAATTTTATTTAGTTTTATTCCGAAATTTATTTAGGAATTATATATATATAAAATCACAAAATCTTGTTAAATTGAGAATTCTATCCACTAAAATCTTATTTTAAAAATGTATTAGAATTAAAATACTACAGAATTTTTTTTAAATATAATAAATTATCAAATTAACTTAAAAATCACACACACACACACACACACATGACACACACATATATATATATATATATATATATATATATAATGTGTGTCTTAAAATTTGAATTAAAAACGATTTTTTTTAAATATATGAGACTTCTTTCTATGAGCTTTAAGTAAAAAAAAACATGGAAAGGCTGAACAGTACGAATATTTATTGTAATTTTATTTCTATATGGTCTATTAACAGAATGTAGAAAATTTCTTTCGTCAAAAATCAATAGTGCTTTATTAGAAATCAAATAAGATACTTTAAGAGATTCGAAAATAACCGGATTTATCGATTTATTCTGTAACGTGAAAATTCCCAGCCTATTTACACATTCAACTTAGCTTACTTTGGAAATACCCACGTTGTTTAGACGATACGCCTATTCTTAGCCACTTGTAACATAAAACTTCTAACAATACGTTGACCTTAAAATTCCTTTTTTTTACAATGCGTCCAAGTAGGTAGTTAAAAAAAAGGAAAGAAAAAAAAAATTCTCCTTTTTTTTTTATAAGGATCACAGTGCGTTGTGAGGTAAACTTGCGGTATTGGAAAAATCATTTCCGGTCACAGACGGGAGTCTACTTCGTTGTCATCGAGAAGAGTTGAGATGTCTTTTACTGGAGCATTAAAAATGAATTGATGGGGATTCTTTTCTCATACGGATCAAGTTGTTAATGATTCCTGGGAGATGTTAAGAATTTTTTCCCCTCTTTTCGTTCAGGGCAGTGGGAGTGTCAAATGCTCGATTTTGTTCGCAATTATCGAAGCTATAACGAACATCCGCTCTTCTTGAAAAGCCCCATTTACTATGAGTTCTCTTTACACGCTCATTTGTTCTTATTTATTTGGTTCCCACAGGATGTAATTTGGAAAGCTGGAGAATGCTAATTTTTTAAGTAGGCTAATTGATTTTTTCCCTTAATATTTATTTTATTGATGGGATGAGAGACGCATTATAAATATTAAGAAACAAAAATTTATTTGATTGCAAAAAAATATAATCGAATATTTTTTTCTGATGAATATATTCATATTTCAGACTATCATTATATTTTGAAATTCTTAAGAAATAGTCTCATTATTACGTATTTTATTGTGAAATATCTGGTTAACTGCTTTACCATATGTAAGAAACAAATACAAGTGGTGGTATAATTTTTTGTTAAACAATTTTATTTGAAATTTATTTTTTTAAATTATCACATCTCTTTAGAAAGAAATATCTATTTCAAATGATTACTCTTAATAGTTTTGATTATTATAATTTTAATGTCATTTTGAGAAAAAAAAAACTTACTATTTTCAACTTTAAGGCTACATTTTCTTGTAAGTAAATTAATTACTATAATGAATTATTTTTTTTAAAAAAGTGTTTATTATGTTAATGCACTTAACACACTTTTTTGCTTCCAAAAATTTCGCTTGTGTAAGAATACTATTATTTATCCATTTTTCATTATATTAGTCAAGCAAATGCATGTCTAAATTTTTAAAATCTTAATAAAATATTACTTTTGAGTTATTTATCTAAGTAATTAAGTTAGTGAATATAACCATTGAATATATATATTCACTGAAGTTTATTTCGAAAGTTAATGTATATATTATAGAGACACATTTTCTTCTTACTTACGTTACTATTTTACTTAAACATACACTAAACATGCTATATATACATTATCTTTTTATTTATATATTTTTAACGACGATCAATTTTACAAAAAAATTTCTCATGCTGAAATACGACTGCTCTGATATGTGAATTTCTTCACAATTTTCAATTTTTATGCTTAGTTAAAAAATCCGAATGCTCATCAAGAAAAAAAAAAGTATATTTAATCATTGGTTTTCGTAATATGTTAGAATGAGTTGCTAGAATATGCTATGTGGCTAGAAGGAATCCAAAATGGAGAAATTTTGACAAGTTTCGAAAACAGTATATTCTAATCTGAAATTGTTTAATAATGGGCTTAATAATAATTTTAAAAATATAAAAAGAACATAAATAGGAAATTCAAGCTATTCTTGAAAATAATACTTTAAAAAAATTTATTTTATTTATATGTATCCCTGTTTTTCAAACATTTTATGAGTTTCTTTTTAATCGTATGTAGTTTATTGTATCAAATAAGAATAAAAATTAGTATGAATATAAAATTATGGTTGAAATAAAAATACGTACGTTTAAAAAAGTTCTTTTCCTTAATAGTTGATAGACTCAAGACAAGACTTTATATATATGCCTAAATTAAATTAATACCATTTCAAATACCACATAGTTTAACTCGAATTATTTTGCAACATTAAATGAAAGATTGAAATAAAACGTATATAATTTTTCAACTTTGCTTTCGATATCAGTCGATGTAATTTTAATGTCTCAAATTTTTGAGGAAGCTTTTTCTCCAGAAAAACTCTCTCATTTTCGTTGCTCCGCCGTGCTCATGGACCCAGGGCCCTGGTTCTTGATTCCACCTTACCCCCAACCTGCGTATACGAAACAGGAAAAAAGGTGCCGGAAAAAGGGTCGAAGGTCCCCCCATCCGCTCCACTCAAAGGAGCGAAGGGGAAAAAATAGTTCCACAACATCCGCCGAAACCAAAGGTCCCACGGGAACCTAGAATATACAATGTATGTAATTTCGGGGATGCTTGCAGGATGCCGGCACTGCGTTGCTCAGGGCGTGGTTGCTAGGCAACAGTCGGAGGGAAGCACTTTTTTTTTCTTGTGTTTTTTCTGTGATTTGGAGCCGACTTTGCGTGGGTGTTTTTTGGTGGAGTCAATGGGGGAAGTACAGTTTTTCGTTTTCGTTTTTTAGTTTTTCCCGGAAGTTATAGGTGGGTAACAGCTCAGGGCTTATTAGTGTGTCTGAGATTTTTTAAAGTTGAACTTGTGTGCGGATTGAATGGAGCATTGAAGAAAATTGTGGTATCGGAGAAAATATGAGTAGTTACTGCGATTTTACCCCCTCTCATTAAATACTCTCAAATGTACTTAAATACTCGAAATCCTTTTCAATCCAGAGGTTAGAGGATTTTCTTCCCCCGAGAATTTACAGACTAAATTAGATACTTTTTTTTAAAAATTGATTGAACTCTTAATAAAAGGTGGAAACAATGTTTTTACGGAAAGTCATTGCATTGTAATAATTTATAATCGCATGTAGTGTTGGTAGTATGTTTCTAAAAGGTTTCTTTTTAAATATTACATATTTTGCTAAAAATAATCTATTAAATATTTATCCAAATAATGTAATTTCATAAAAAAAAGACGCACAGGCTTATATTGTATAAATGTTTAATTCTTCCTTTTAGCAAATGTTTACGAAACATTTTTTCCCCTTCTTTTTTGCAAAAAAAAATATTATAATAATAATTATTACATAAAGAATATGCATTGAAATATAAAAGTATTACGTCTATTTTGTGTCCCTCAATCTTGGTCTTGTTTCTCTCTCTTTGCAACAATGAATATTAAATTTAACGAGCAATATTACCATCTGCAAATTTGATTCTCGTATGTTAATCTACTATGAAATATCTTCGACATAAAAATTGAGGTTATATATTTCGAGAAAAGATTTTCATTGGTATAACAAGCTACTTATGATAATAACTGAAATAAATTAACGTATTATGTGTATTTTCTTTCCAGTGTCATCAATATGTTACTTTCCTATCGAATTTCAAGGCACCTTCCTAACACAAACGCAGGCTAGTGCTGCTTATGGTGGTCACACAGTTACCTATAGTGAAATAACAGTAGAAGTTGATTCCATACCTCCTTGGGGACGTTGTCATAGGAGAAGAGGAAATAATGTTATTCTTAAAGATTCGTAAGTATTCTTTTTTTCGTGGTTTTGACTTTTTTTAAGTAGTTTTACGACACATCTATTTTTAAGTTGGAATTCAAATAATTACAGAAAACAAAATCTTTTTGGAAATTTAAATAAAACTATGTAGTATTTGTCATCTGAAATTAGGTGCATAAAGTGCAAGCCTTTGGTAAAGCTCTAGCTGTTAAGTAACTTTTCGAAGATATTGACTTAAACATATATAACTCCAATGTAATCTAGTAAAATTCCCCCCTTCCTTCACTAAAGACATGTAAAAGGTGCGTATGATTCCTGAAAATACATCATGTTCTCAGAGAAAGAAAAATAGGCTCGTTTCAATGTAATTTTTAATGTAAATAAATGAAGAAAAGTGTAATTTAACAAATATTGTACTTATGTCTTATTATTGGAATGAAACTAATTTTAATAACGAAGGGATTAAAGTTCAAGTTTTGTCATGCTTTTAAAATTGTGGGTATCCAAAATAATTCTATTTTGGTAACAATTTTATTTTGAATTTTTATTTCAAAAAACAATTAATTGTTTGGAACTCGCAACCTTTTAGCAACGCGTTTGGAATCATTCTTAAACCCGAGCTGCATATTTTCATATGCAAAATCTATTTACTTGTAAAATATATAAATGTATAATACTGAAATAAATAGTTCTAAATGTATAATAATATTGTAAAATGCAGAACACTAAACTTATTCTCCTTTTTCGAGGTACAAATTAGTGTAGAGATTGTTGTTATTGACTCAATTCTCAATGATTTTAAATTTTTTTTGTTCTGTATTATCAAAATTATATATTAAGAGTAAGGATACTGTAACTTATAGAATCTTAAAAATCTTCTTATTTTGTTGTTTCAGAACGGGTGGAGAAGACTGTATAAGGTGCTTCCACATTACATTAAAATCTTTAAATGTCATACAAATACACACGGAAGGTAAGTCACGTTTGCTGAAAATAGTTTTTAATTTAAAAAATTAAAAAAAAATGCGAGCATTATTTTAAAATTCCATTAATGTTTAAGAATACGAGCATCATAAAACATTATTACATTTGTTTTTGTGTTCTCTACTTTGATGAAAAAGGTATCCTATTATGTGGTTTCACTCAATTATATTAAGATGATACAGAGTTATAGTGAAACATGTAAATTTATATATATATATATATATAATTGTAACCATATACAGTTATAAAAGGTTTCTTGATCAAATCCTGTATAACTTGTTAGAACATGAATATTTTTTTTCTAGATTATTCTAAATCAAAATCGCGTATCAAGATCTAAAGTATAACATAATAGTGCATAGACACTTGACCTGCTTTGACTGATGTTATCAAAACGCACGAATTGATTGTTTTTAGTTATACATAACTAGTTCAAATCTGATTTACTGATCGTTTTTGTTTAATACTTCATTGTTATTAGAACGCAAAAAGAATGCATTGATTATTGTGCCGATAAAGTGTAAGACATTTAATTTGAAACTTGTAAATATTTTTTCTCTATTTTTGATTAAGTATTTGAATGAGATATTGTAAATATACCTTAATGGAAGGAAAATTGTTGAACATAATTTTTGTCAATATAATAATATAAATTGCGCATAAAAAATAATGGAATGTTTTTCAATTGTTATTTATAATATAATTTTTTTAAAACTGAAAAAGAGGGCTTTTAAACATGTGCTAATTTGTTGTTATGAGAAAATAATGTCTACAAAATGCGTAGGCATAAAATAAAGGATACATGGTTTTAGGTTCAAAAGATTGACGTTATGTTACATTATTATTATAATAATTAAATTTTATTTGCTTAAGGTATATTTACATTTCTAAGATATTTTTAATTTACTATTGTTTTGTTTGTATTCATTTTAACATCCGAACAGAATATGATTGTCTACTTTTAAAATTTATCATTTGCTCTTATTTTAATACTCAATTCAATATAACTGATTTTTATGGCAAAATCGTCTGTTTTCTTTCTTTTTGTTGTTAACATTGGCAACGTTTTTGTACTTTAGAATCTTTTGCTTGTAAAAATAATAATGCGTTAGGAATTTGAAAGAGTATTTTTTTTTTCTTGATAGCAATTTCTTCTGAGGAACCTGAGGTTTGAAAGTATGCTTACTTCACTCTAATTAATATTCATTTTGAATAATTCTACTTTTTCGGGAGCTCAACAGGAAAAAAAAAATAACGTTACATGTTAAGATAAAATTAGCAAAGCCAATTTCAATTTTTAAGGTTTTTTTCTTTTTCTTTCTAGGTTTAGCTAGATGTTACACCAATGAAGAAGCAGCACGAGCAACATGTCCAGATGAGAGAGCAGTGGTAGAAAGGAGATTTAAAGAAATCCTTCTATTCCGTATGTGTTATTTTATTTGTTGAAAAGTTTAAACATTTCTCTCTCTCTCTCTCTTCTTTTTAAATCTCTGTTGGATAAATATGTTTTCCCTCCTTAAACATCCTCCTCTCATTACTAATTATCACTATCGCAAATGTATCAGTGGGGTAGACTGTAATTAATTCAGATTAAGATAAAGAAGTATACAGAGGAGAGGTGTAGGCTGTAACACCTGAGAATTATTGAATAATTTATGACTTACTTTTGGAATGGCATTGAACTAAAGAGGAATTAGTTACCTTACTAACTTGCCAATCCAGTAATTGATGCTAAGCCCTTATTAATTTAACTAAGAACGAAGAATTAACTTATTTTAAAGATTAAAAAAATCATTTCACTTCATCCAATATTTGATTTAAGTAGTTTTTAAGTTTTCTTTTTGTCTAGAATGCATTAAAGATTCTATAAAAAAAAATTAAATAATTTTGTGCGGTTATATACAGTTTAATCTTATACGCCATTACAAATTGAAAAAAAAAAAAAAGGATTCGATTCGCAGTTTTGGTAAACGCAGCATTGAGATGTATTAAATAAGTAGCAAGGAAATTTTAAATTAATTTCTTATCGCGCTTGTGGAAAACAAAAGCGTGTTCTCGAATTCAACAAGGCTAAACACATCGCCTAGCGTTATTGGAAAAAAAAAGGTTTCATCTCTGTTTCATTTTTTTTCCTTGCCTCTAATGCATCTTTTAGACTGTAATTGTTTCTGAAACATCGAAAACGTTATTTATCTGGAGAAAAAAAATATTTATATGATTTTATTATTATTATTATTATTTTGAATCTAACATTTTGAAATAATGTCTTTGTATCTCACCCAATTCTTAAACAAGTTTGTATTTTCTTCTACGATGACAGAATTCTTTATAGGTCAGCCATCAGTTTAATGTTTGGCGTTTTCTTCCCAATTTGAAATGCCTTGCGACTGTGGCTTTCAACTGTGCTCTTCCTTTTTCATACGCCAGAAATAGTATTTATATATACAGTAGTACCTCTTGTAATGGTTACCTCTATTTAAGGGACAAAATGTCTGGTCTTGTGGGTGTTCCTTATTGGGAAATACTACTGTATTTCCAAAATTTTTGTTATCTTCTATCACAGAACTATTTATTATTCCAATTATTGAGAACTAGATACAGTATTTAACTGATATAGATGACAAAAAAAAAAAAAAAAAAAAAAAAAAAACAATACTTCATACAAACAATATTTCATGTATTTTCTACAAACAATTTTTCCTATTAAAAATAAAAACATTCATGTTTTTAAGTAATATTTACAATTCGGAAGTTTTCGATTAGTGATCCAAATTGGGAAACTGCACCTACTGAAAACTTATTTTACCAATAGCTTTTTCTCTTCCTTTGTGAAATACTGGTGTAAAATAATGGCAGAAATCATGGATGAATAATTCAATTTCAAGAACATTGCACCAAAATACAATAACAGAAAGAAGAGCACTTTTATTTCTTTTCAAGATGAATGTTTGTTGACTTGAAGCATTCACACTCAAGCAATTTCACACCGGAGCGCACGTGGGAAAGAAGATTTATTTGAACAGGCTGAACAAAATAAGCCAATTATTGTGTTTTTGAAATCACGGCTTTAATTTACCATGTACGGCAGCTTCAATGAATATGATAGCAACAATAGTTTTGAGCAAAATATGCTCGTATTTATACTGCTAGATCGTATGTGTTTTTATTCAAGTGTAAATGATTGGATTTGGGATGAATTTATGCGATAATCACACTGATATACAGCAATGGCCTTTAACCAGAAAATAAGGGGGAAATATATGAAATAATTTTTCGTTTTAATGATGCATGCGAAAAAAAAATCACCAATATTCTTGGTGTCATCAAATTTTATTAAGGGTATCTCCTATTAAAATTTTGCGCTTGTAGGGACAGACATTAATTGATTCTGTAAATACACACGTCTATTTTTAATTATCATTGACAATGCAAAGTTGGCCATGCCGCACTCTTTACAGATTTTCATTTTTCATCAAGTAGCTTTATCTTAATTTTAAACGAAATAGCGATTTGTTTTCGCACCCATCCATTGTACACGTTAAAAATTTTATTCAAAACACAAAGGAAAAAAAATCACCGATTTCGAAGTATGATCCACACCCAGCACCAAATTCGAAAACTAAATAACCAGTTTAGTTTGAAACTTTTTGATAATGGCAGTCCCCCACCTCCCCCAAAATAAGAGATAACTTAGCAACATTAACAAACACTGGGTGTTTTATTTATTTATTTTCGCTCGGTGGAACGAAAATTAATAAATAAACCGGATTCGAGATGAGAAACTTTTCGTGTTAAGTGATTTTTTTTTTTTTT